>JAQMYL010000021.1:4287109-4300510 GCA_030014365.1 Clarias pachynema
CACAGACATTGTTATGACTATAAATCTGTACTGCTGTATGATATATTACTGTTTGTTGTATATACCTACTGCCAAGCCTTTGGTTTCGTTATAATTTCGGTGATTATGGCTTCCAGCTCATGAAAATCAAAATCCATTAACTCAAAATATTCTGAAACCACTATGTCAATAAAATAAATATGAACAAAATAGAAATTCTAAAATTATGTTCATTTATGCACTCCTTTATGAGCTCCTTTAGCATGAAATACTACAGCAGTGCAGCATGGCATGGAAGCTGAAGACCAGGTTGCTCTGATAGCAGCCTTCAGCTCGTCTGTATTGTTGGTTTAGGTGTATCTCATCTTATTCTTGACAATAGCCCATTGATTGTCTGTGTAGTTCAGGTCAGGTGAGTTGTTGGGCCAATCACGCACAGTATTATCATGGTCAACAAAGCAGTTACCAGTGGTAGTTTTGGCACTGTGGGCAAGTGGTAAATCTTACTGGAAAAGGAAGTTTGCTTCTCCATAAAGTTCGTTGGCAGACGAAAGCATGGTGTGCTCTAAAATCTTCTGGTAGGTGGCTGTGTTTACTTTGGACTTGATAAACCACGGTAGACCAACACCAGCAGAAGACATGCCACCCCAAATCATAACTGACTGTGGAAACTTCTCACTGGACTTCAAGCGACTTGGATTCTATGCCTCTCCTCTCTTCCTCCAGACTCTAGAACCTTGATTTCCAAATGAAATGCAAAGTTTGCTTTCATTTAAAAATAATGAACTTTGGTGACGTTGGACCATTAAGCAAATGGTGCAGTTCTTTTTCTTCTTACAGTAGCCCTGTCAAAATACTTCTCTGGTTCAGGAGTGGCTTAATACCAGGGAGGCAAAACTTGTAGCCCATTTCCTGAAGATGTCTTTGCATGTTGCTCTTGCACTGCCTCCAACCTCACGCCACACCCTGTGAAGCTCTCCCAAGGTCTTGAATCAACATTGTTTGACAATTGTCTCAAGTCTGTGGTCTTCCCTGTTGTCTCCATGTTTTTTTCCTACTGCACTTTTCCCCTCTAGTCAACTTTCCATGAACAGGCTTCGATACCGCACCTTCTGTGTCTTATCCTCCTTATGCAGGGTGTCGATGATTATCTTCTGGATGATTGTCAAGTCAGCAATTTTCCCCATGCATGTACTGAACTAGACTGTGAGATACACAGTATTTATACTGTATAAATAGTAATTTACTGGAACTTAAAATGAAATATTCTAATATTTCAAGATACTATTGTTGTGAAATATTTTACTTTACATGTAATTAATCTGTTTGAGAGTTTCTATAATTACATTAAATTATAACTTCTTCACAATATTAAAACTTTTGTTTATGGACTTTACTTCTGCTCTGTAAAGCTTAATAACGGCTCTAATCTGAGGTGCTGTTTGTTAATTGGTGATGTCTGAGGCTGGTCACTCTAAATGAACTTCTCCTCTGCAGCAGAGGTAACGTTTTGGTCTTGCTTTCCTGGGAAGGTCTTCATGAGAGACACTTTCATCATGGAGCTTATTGGGATTTGCAAATTGCACTTGACAATACTGTTCTTGCGAGAACTATTCCAGAACAGCTGACCTTCGTGTCTTAAAATAACAACTGACTGTTGCTGTTGTTGTTACTTGATTACCAAATGCCGTATGTGTTATTTCATAGTATTGAACTCAAGAATGTAGAAAATAAATCGAAACTTGTGTCCAAACTTTTGACTGGTTCTGTATATGACAACAGTCATAGTAGAAGGCAAATGAGGAAATCCATAATACAGGGAGACTTGTTCCTTTGCTGTGAACATGACAAAAAAAAACAGTTTGAACTTTAACTTTGAACTTGTGCAGAGATTGAGAACAATATGCACACTCAGTCCTTTGGTTGTTTTTATCTGGGTGGATCCTGATAGCAAACGAGTGCCAGATCAGTGGTGCCCCTTCATTTGACCTACACATATTGATGTTGAATGATGGTGATGAGCTGCTCAGTAATGGAAAACAGCTAGACTTGTGCATGTGTACAGACTAAATTGGCCCTGACGGCCATAACCATGACTTCAGGACCAGCTGGTAGAAAAGACTGCATGATGCTAAGCTCTGCTCTGTAAAAGAAAAATACGCAGTAAAAAGCCTTTTGGCATCCATGTCATTTTCCCTATTGTGTATATATACATGTCAACTGCAAGAGCAGCATCACTACCAACAGTCATGAATTTAAAAAGTCTCAGGTGATCACACAGAGTGAATCACACCTCAGATGTTGTGTTAATTCTAATGTATCCAATCCAGCATTACCGGCACATCCAGAGCAACATGATCTGTAATGAAAGCACATGTGGAAAACAATCTTGATTAATACTCATGAACCAGGTGGACTACTACAACATTCTGCATCACTTATTTTTCAGGATGCCTTTGGACAGGAACTAGAAAGAACAGCACAGTGTGTTCAAGATTACACTTAGAGACAAACTGAAGACAAATTTAAAGGAAGCAAATTGATAATTTCAAGCACATCTTACCATGCATCCTATGTAGAAACTCACATGTATTTATTTTTTCTTTAGCGAGGATATATGTGTAATCGTTGTATGACCATGACAACACAATGTGCAACAAAATCATGTTATCATAATAGCAACGCAAGGATGGGTTGATCACTTGATTTTATTGTACTGTATATGCTTAAACATAACATTCTACATATTTGTCTCAGATTCTGTCAGTGGAGCACTTAAAGAATTGGATAGGGGAAAAATTATTTTTCAGATAAGCATAAAATAAGATAAGAGATATTTAAAAAAAAATCTCTCTCTCTCTCTTTCTCTTTTTAAGTAAACTAGCTAGTTCACCAGTACAACCAGATACCTGAGTGTAAACACTGTGGCGGTTAAATTGCAAACACACACATACACACACACACATTCCATGTTGTGATGCAATGCATCTGACTGGTTTGTTCATTTTAGACTCAGGTTTGAGAGGGCCTAGCACTAAGCCCTGCCCACAGTCTGTACAAAGCCCTCTACCCCTTTTCTTTCAAGCACTAACCCTGAGCTTTTTCAGCAGACTGAGCCTGCTGGTGAAAACAGTCAGCTTTTGTCGAATAATTACACACTTCTGCTTTTCCTAGTTTAGAGTTCCTATAAATAAAGCAGAGTCATATATACATTAGTGGCAGAACTTTTTGTCCTTTCTCTGTGAATCATATCATTTGACTCAGCTCACTGAAACGAGTCGACTCTTACTGTACACCACCATAACGACTCACTTAATTCTTTATTTTTTACACTTCTCCTATTTTGACAGGCGATTCTTCTTTTTTTTATGGTTGAAACTTACAATAAAAGGAAAAAAATACAAATTATTAACTATTAACATAGTACATATTTTTCTGTGCAGTCTTTTAATTAAAAGGATGTTATTATTATATTATGAAATATGTACAAATCTAATTCCTGACAACCTCAGACCAGACAAAGGCTATGAACTTTCGATCCCCTTGAGGATGCGTGGACCCCAGGTTAGGAGCCATCCAAACAAAACACTTTTCCTATACAAATAAATGGGAAAAGGAATTGCTGTTGGACTTTTAATTCGTAAATCATAGTAATGCATCATGTCCTTACCTACAGAGTGGATAAATATAAAGTGCACCAAGCTGCTTATCAGACTAATGTGGGTCAAAATGTGCTATAACTACTACGCCAGGCATAGTTACTAAAAAAATAAAGGATACTTCATGAATGAATTAAATATTATTATACTAAAACAAAATAAAAACTACGTCATATAGTTTCAGTTTAACTTCGTATTGCCTCTGAAAACATGAAAATACTTGTGTTCTTTTTTTCCCCAGTAAATTTATTTAAACTTTTTTACATTTTTTTCACCAGTATGCCATGAGGTCAGGGCACGGGTGGGGGCGTACCCTTTAAAATGCATTCCTCTGGAATTTTGTTCTGATGTCACAATTCCTTAAAAAAAAATCCAGAAATTATTATTGATTCAACTTCTTGCACATATAATACATGGAGTAGTAATACACACTCATACACACTACATACATGGGGTGTACAAACTTTAATTTGATGAAAATCAATAAATACATAGTCTATAATAATTATTTTTTAAAATTCCAAGGTTCCCTTTTTTTTTTAGTGTGTGTACTTCAATATTTTTCAGTCATCTCAGGAAAGTACCCATTGTTCAGGACATTTCTTTCTTTCTCTTTCTCTCTCTCCTCCTCCTCCACTCCACTCTACCTCATCGTTTCTTTCCGGCAGCTGCTGTACACTCACTGCTATGCCTCTGTGCACGAGGTGTTCACGCGTCGTTGCTGAGCGCTGATTGGCTGAACGCGACACAAACAGCGTGTTTCAGCCAATGGCTGGCGTGTGCACGTGCGAGCCACACGCCGAGCACAGCTCTCGTTCATGAACAAGTGGGAGCCCGTGCTGGTAAACAAGCCGTGTGTGAATCATTGGCCGCTGGTGTGTGTAGCGGTATAAAAGGCAAGGCTAGCAAGGAGTAGCCCAAACAAAGCCGTGGTGAACTTAGCATGTACTGTAGACACGTCGGAACTCTGAGTTTAGAGAAAACAGTACCGCGGCTGCGGAGGTTCTGCTCAGTCACCCTGCTCCATATATTACACGGCTGTATTTGGATCAGCTCGATTTAGATAATTTTTTTAAACAGATTAAACAGACAGCGAATATATCGTGCAAGATGGTTGCCATGACTAAAAAACCCAAGATCTTCCAGCTCGAGTTCAACGATCCGACCAAGACGTTTTACTGCAGCGGGGATAAAGTGGCCGGGAAGATCATAGTCGAGGTGAGCGAGATCACACGCGTCTCGGCCATGAAAGTGCTCGGGGTCGGCTGTGCGAAAGTGGATTACGCCAAGGGGAAGAAAAGATGCCAGCAAGAAGTCGACTATCTAAAATATGAAGAAGTTGTTCTGCTGGATGACCATCCTGCAGGTGAGTGCGCAACAAACAACAATAACAACAATGCATGCTTCGGTACTGAACATAGCAGTCTCACACAGTGCGCGAGCGCTCATCGTCGCCATGGCTACCTGTGCAGCACGCGCACGCTAGTTAGTGCGCATGCGTAACTAACGGAATAAAAAAATGTTTAGCATCCTAGCTAACATATTTTGTTTTTATCCTGTTCATATTTAATTTAGGACTAGGATTTATAATGTTTACATGATGATTATTAATTTAAATAAAAACGAAATAGTTCGTTCATTCAACACGCAGGTTAGTGCGCATGCGTTTGTTTGGTGGAAAGAGTCTCGTGCGATAACGGAATAAAAATGTTTAGCATTTTAGCTAACATGTATGATCCTGTCTTTTTATTTTATTATTATTATTATTTTTTTTTTTTACACTTTTATTCATTCATACGTTTCAATCAGTTTGTTATTTTATATAACAATGTATATTTTTAATATAAAAAAAAGTAAGCAAGCAAGCTAATGTTTAGTAACTTTACTAAGTTTAAGTGTTTTTTGCAGATAATAATCATGGTTTTTATGTTGTCTCCACAGATACTGATGGCTCAGTCATCCTCAGGCCTGGAAACAAATACGAATACACCTTTGGCTTCGAGCTTCCACAGCAAGGGTGAGCATCATTCATGCACTGCTTTATTGTGTTTTGCAGGTGATGTCACACACAAAAAAAACGATGAAAGAACATGATGTACAATACTGACTTCCTGTTTTCTCATCCACAGGCAGCTTGTGTCTTCTTATGAGGGAAAGTTTGGCAGCGTGCAGTACTACGTCAAAGCCTTGATGGAGAGAGGATCTCATCCCCCCCTGGAGTGCAAGAAAGCCTTTGAGGTGGAAGAGCCCTTGGATGTCAACACGCCTGACCTTATGGTGAGAAACATCTTCAGCACTTGGTGTTATGAATGATTAAAAGCATGACGTTGTTGTGATATTGGTATGAGACATTGTGTCTTAACTCTTGCCTCTCGATGTTTTTAGTCTCCTGCAGGCGGGATGAAGGAGAAGAAAGTCACCTGCATGTTCATCCCTGACGGCCAGGTGTCCCTGAATGCCAAGATCGACAGACGTGGCTTCTGTGAAGGTGAAGAAATCTTCATCGATGCCAAGTTTGAGAACACCTGCTCACGTATCGTGGTGCCCAAAGCTGCCATCGTGGCCAAGCAGATATACCAAGCCAACGGGGCCACCAAAGTGTTCAGGCAGAAACTTTCCTCAGTGCGTGGGAATCACATAATCTCAGGGATGTGTGACGCATGGCTTGGGAAGAGCATCCGGGTGCCTAAGATCAAACCCTCCCTTCTGGGTTGTGGGATCATCCGCGTGGAGTATGCCCTCATGGTGAGTGTTGCAGTGAGCACAGTAGCAAGTGTTATATAGTAAGCAAAGTGGCAATGATTGTTGCAGCTGCAAGTTAGTATTTTAACTAATCATTTTTTCTCTTTTTTTCTTTCTTCCAGATCTACATGCACATTCCAGGAAGCGAGAAGCTCATCCTGGAGCTGCCCCTGGTCATCGGCACTGTGCCCTACAGTGGGCTCAACAGCCGCACTAACAGCATGAGCAGTCAGGAGAGCACGTCCTCTGCCAGCTGGGTGTCCCTGCGCATGCCATCCTCATGTCCCCCCAGCTACTGCGAGATCACGCGCAACACCAGCCTCGACCAGCCGCTCACGCCGCTGCTCGATGACTTCGACGAAGGGGACAGTCCCATCTTCATGAACAGTCAGCGGTTCAGCTACCCTCCACTTCCACCCTACTCAGAGGTGAGTCCTCAGATCTGTTACAGGTTCAAACCAGCATGCATTGCTGCTACATTACGGAGTTTCCTTGATAAAGCGAAAGTTCTAACTCGAGTTCTACTCATTTTGCAGGTGGAGGAGGAGTACAACGGCAACACCCGCATGCTTCCAGTGTGTTGAGGAGCTTTCCAAAACCCGATACCTGTCCAAAGCTAGCCAGTCTTCCTCTCCCCATTCAGGAACTGTTAAAAGTGTTCTCGAAGCCGAGGACGAGTAAAAAGGCCTGAGGGTCGGACAATGAGGGTCCAGTAGCGTTCCTGGTGTTTCCGTGTCTGTGCTGTCACGACGCTCGAGCTTTCCAAGCGTGCGCCGTGGTGAACTTTCAGGGACTGAACAAGCACACGTTGTTTCAGTGTGCTATCATTTACCTCTTACAAAGCTCTGCCCATCTTTAGCTTGAGATTTCTGCTGAACCGAGGCTTTTAGTTACTATAAAACATTCCCTAAATAAAGGGTGCAACTTCTGAGCTTCTAATTCTACACCTGTTACGAATCATTCTATAGAAATCCTGTGTTGTAAGAGTTTATTTTTTGAGAAGGTTTTTTTATGAATCAGTGTTAAATTGAAGCTGTTTATTTCCATGATAATGCACTTTTTTATGGATGCAGTTCACTTCCTGACTGCCTGAAGAGACTACTCCTGTATTGCATTTATCATTGTTGTTATTTTGGGTTTCACTTTTGCGTTGCTTCTTCCTGTGAGATTTTATTGATCAGGAGAGCTCCACTTGCTGCACCGTGTGTTTTGAATGTGGGCTTTCCTTCTTAACGGGCCAAGCAACATCCTGACACTAACAGTGCCAAAGTCAGGGTGCTCATCTTATTTCGCCAGATCAGGAAATGCACTCTGTTCTTTTATGTTACTGATTTTGACATGTTTATTTTCTGAAAGATTGCCTTTCATCTCTTGAGATTGTATGATGTATTGCTTGTTTTTTTTGTATGGGAAATTATGCTTTTATATTTGAACCCTGTGGGTTAGTTTTCAATAAAATGAAAAAAAAAAAAACTAAAACCCTTAAACTTTTCCATGTTTTATTTATTAATTACTTTGTCATTGTAATTAAGCATTTATAATCTAATCTATTAATAGATTGATCACATGCACAGTAGTCAAGACATGTAGATTATTGTGGGAGAAAAGGGGGGGGGGGGTTCTCACTTCAGTTTACAAATAAACTAACAAAATAAAAACAACTTTAGCTTGGAGTAGGAAAAATACAGTACCATTGGTTTGGTAAAATAATAATTTTATCGTCAACTAGCAGTAGAAATACGTTTGGTTGGAAATTAGCATTCAGTGTGGTGTTTGAGGAAATTGCAGTTTTAATAGACGTTAAAAATGGAATAAGAAAATACAATCATCACCAGTTTGGGTGGATAAAAGTAGTACTTAAGAAACGAAGAAACTAGTTTACATGCATAGTACATTGAAATCATTGATTTAAAAATGTCGCATATTTATTGCATTATTTGAATTATTATCATGGTTATGTTTGACCCATGAGTTGTTGAAGAGTCAAACCACTACAGCACATCCAAAAGTCTTTAACTGTGGTTAAGGTCAAGACTCTGTGGTATCCAGTTCATGTGTGAAAATGATTCCTCATGCTCCCAGAACCACTGTTTCACAATCCAAGTCCTGGAATTTGCAAAGAAAAACTTAAAATAGTTGCGATAAGCCGGTCATTTAGGTCGATGGCTGACTTTTGACTATTTTTTGCCAAGTAACGACTGTTAATGAGCCTAAACCTGAGCAACTGAAGCAACCCCAGATCATAACACTCTGCCTCCAGAGGCTTGTACTGTGGACACTATGCATGATTAGATCCATCACTCTAGACTCATCATGACCTTTTGCCATTGCTCCAAAGTCCAATCTTTATACTCTCCAACAAACTGAAGGTTTTTTTCTGTTAAGTCCTAACTAGCGGTTTTCCAGCTGTGTATTCCCAATCCTGTGAGTTCTTTCACTATTAAACATAGCTCTGATTTCTCTTGTCCGTTTTTATGATGCAAATTCATCAAGCGTTTAAGTGATCTCCCATCACGCCCTTTTTTTCTGAACTTGATGGGATCATCACCTGCTTCCAGTTGAAACACATTAATCACTGCAGTAATTTCCCAAACAAATATGCCAAGGGATTCGCTTATTGACATATGAACGACTTGTTCTTTTGTGGTCAGGGTGTGAATCAGAAGTAGCAGAATTGGACCTGCAAGCCTGACTTCTAGCTGTTATTGTGTCACACACCCTCTATCAACTCATGGAGTAACTACGCAGGTGAAGTATTGTACATGTAGATTCGCATCGCTGTTCTCTGGAATAACTTTTTTATTTATGGAAATTATACAAGTGCATATTCGACGAGACAAAACAATAAAAAAAAATGTAGGATTCAAGGTGCACTTAGGCGGCATGGTGGCTTAGCACGTTTGCCTTGCACCTCCAGGATCCCGGTTCGATTCCCACCTCAGGTCTGTGTGCTTGATGGGTTTCCTCCCACAGTCCAAAAACATGCAGATTAGGCTAACTGGCGTTCTCAATTTGCTCGTAACGTGTATGAATGTTGACTGGAGATCCAACCACGGTCGTGAAATGGGAAGAAATACAATGGTCCCCACCATGGATGGAAGGAGCACTTAGCTTGCCTTATTAGGTTAAGTTCAATTGCAGAAGATTAAGAATGATAAAGTTTGCATTTCAGCTTTTTGTTCTTCTTTTTTAACTGATGTAAATATCAGAAACTTCCCATTACACCTTATCATCATTTGTGGAATATCCGATTATCCTCATAAAACAGTTTAGAGATCCTAGTTCCTCTTAATACTAACAGGATGTGTTTCCATCTTCCACTACATTAAAGACATGTCCTGTTAACATACGCTGGATATGACGACCGGAGGACGTTCCGGCGTTCCTCATTCTCATTCTTCATTGTTTTATGAAGATATTATTGAAGCATTAGTTTCTTCCTTTACAAAAAAAAACAGCAAGTGCTTCAGTTTACCCACAGCGCACCAACCTGTATAGTAGATGCAGCTGATAAAAGAGCCGGTAGACAGTACACACTCTCACGAAGTGTGTGTAGAGACATTAGAGATGGTGTGAGATGAGACTCAAATTTGTTTATTTTGTAGATTTGTAACTTCACATGGGCCTCATGTACGTCAGTTAAGCAGTGTAAGAGTGCGCAGGCGTGTGTGTGTGTGTGTGTGTGTGTGTGTGTGTGTGTGTGTGTGTGTGTGCGAGTGTGAGAACGTGCATTCCTGCAGCAACGAGAACTGAGATAAGCCTCATGCGGTTTATCTCACGCTTTCACATGTCGCCATTTCGAGAGAAAAAAGCCAAAACACGACATCATAGCAAATAAAAATATAGAAAAATTGCAGGAGAGCGTAGATCATTTTATTTCGATTTTCCACTGGGCAAAGTCATTTTGCATGGTACTGCAAAGTTTATTTTTTTAGAAAGAATCAGTATGATCTGATAATCAAATGAGTAAGCATGTAGAGAAACAGGAATGATAAAGTCTATTTAATCTAACCAAATCATAATTATATGATTAATAAATAATCAATTATACACTTGCTGTACTCCTATTGATATAAGGCTTATAAATCATGCCGTGGCGATATCGCTGTAATATATTATCCTGCAGGTACTATTTATAACCTGTCACGATCCCATGTCACGTGGGTTAGGTCAAACATTTACAGATCGGGCACAAGAACCAACCTGGTTATTCTAGTGAAAATGATTTTGGCTCCTTCTACCATATCGCATAACGCTATCATTTAGAGGATCATCCTCCTCATACTCCATATCTGTGTCTTCATTTTTATAAAGGGGACCCATTATGTTAAATTCACGTTTTAGTCATTTTTAGACGCTTGAATGGGTTTCCAGTGTGTGTGTGCGTGTGTGTGTGTGTGTGTGTGTGTGTGTACGAAGGGAAAAAACAAAAAGAGTAAAATGTTTCCTACATTTATTTATCTTTGTATTGCTCAGGGCTTAAACAAGCTAATTAGATTTCTCCCTAATGTGACCTCATATAAGAAGATCTCCTCCCATGGCAGGTTACTCAGCTCTGGCGATTCTGGAAGATGAGTGAAATAAAGGGAGTTTGAGGTATAAACAAATGCATTGTCTCAGCTAAAGCATTACACACACACACACACACACACACACACACACACACACACACACACACACACACACTATGGGGAACTTTGAGACCTATATGGGACCTTTGAACTTTCACAGCCTGGTCACTGATGTAGGTGAATACAGGTGTATTTGCAATAGCTGTGCAATAAAAAGTGATTTTTTTTTTTGTTGTATTTTTCTTCTGAGCAGAAAAAAATCTGTGTGGAGAGAAAAAGAAGGTAAAACTGGGTGTAACGGAAAGAGTTGACCAGAGAGAGAGAGAGAGAGGAGCAAGAAAGCTCCTGTAAAAAACCTGATAATGCACCTCCAATGGGGATGCATAAGACATTTTCTTATCCATGTGGTTTAACTTAATATAAGTTCAAGTCAAACCGGGACTTTTGATTGTGCAGAATAACAAAACACAATTATGAGAGTATATACAGTATATATATTTATATACTATTATATATAGTACTTATCAAAAGTTTGGACAGACATTCTAAATATGGAACAAGAAAAACTACAGTATGAAATAACACATATGGCATTAGGTTATTAAGTAACAAAAACAACAGTCAGTTGATATTTTAAGACATGAAGGTCAGCTGTTCTAGAACAGTTCTTGCAAGAACAGAAAGGCATTTGCAAAAAAATATATACACATACACACACACACACACACACATCCTGTATATATAAAATAAATAAATAATCAAGCACCATGATGAAACTGGCTCTGAAGCCCATCCCAGGAATGTAAGAAACATCTTAATATCAACTGGTTCAAGCAAATTATTGCATATTTTGGACGCCTTCAGCATTGCATTACAGTGTAGAAACACAAATCAGAAACAATAATGTATATTAATTGTATTGTGCATGAATGAAGCATTTATGAATGAATATACTGTAGTATAAATTATAGTTCGCGTCACAGTTTCGTACTTATTTGTTCAAGGCTACAAACATCTGGAGTATTTACTGTGTACACATTTGGACTCCGGCCATAAATATAAAACCCTGCGGTACTGTGCACACAGTCACGTCCACCGATTGCTGACCTCTGATCTGTCTTTACAAAACAGAAATAGTTCCTGACCAGCCTGAGCTGAGGAGAAGAAGGGTCAAAGAGAGATGCTACAGTATGCAGGATGTATTTTTGTGTCTTTAGGCGTAAGATAATCAACATGAGCTCTGATTCAGTCCTGTACAAATCTAAATACACTGATTTACACAGTATGTACATTTTAGGCAGAATATCCTGTTGATAAAGTGTGAGATTGAGGAAGTTGGTTAAGAGCCAATAATGTAGATATCAAAAATTAATCTGTTGTTATCATAAGACTGAAGGGCTCGGCCGTGCCTGTAGGCGTATACCAGCGCTGTAATGGCCTGTAAATGTTTAATCGTTGTTCTATTGTCCTTCCATTCTTACCTACACTGTTTACTATGGTTTACAAGGTAGCCTCAGATACCTGTTTATTTACACCTCTAACACTAGGAAATATCACAAGGACTTTTATCACATGTTAAATTTGCGTTCATGTTTCTGACTCTTTTTTTTTTTAGCACAGACTCTCTGTCTTCTATACTATTTATTTTATTACTTAGTTAAGAGCTAGCTTTATATCAGCCTTTAAACTGAAGTTTATTAGTATATTATAAAACTGAGACGCTCATTTCATTGGTTATATACCAATTACATTCAGAATAAATACATTTAGGCAATAAATAGTGGTTAGCACCACTAATGTTGCCTTGCGCCTTCAGGGTCTGGGTTCGATTCCCACCTTGGGGTCTGTATTGAATGTTTTCCCCGTGCTTGGTGGGTTTCCTCCTGGTACTCTGGTTTCCTCCCACAGTCCAAAGACATACAGATTAGGCTAATTGGCGTTCACAGATTGCCCGTAGTATGTGTGTGCCCTGCCAATCCCCGAGCGGATTGGCACCCTGTCCATGGTGTACCCCGTCTCATGCCCTAAGTCTCCTGGGATAGGCTCCCGGCCGTCCGCAACCCTGTATACAGGATAATGCGGTATAGACGATGAATGAAAGAAAGAAATAACTAAATAAATACACATATTAAATTAGTAAAGTTGTACAAAACAAACATACAGCTCTGGGCCAATTCTGTCACATAAATATTACAAACAAGGCAGACAAACAAGTTTGCAACTTTTAAATTTTACATAGAATAGTATACATGATAAAGATATTGTATATGAAGACTCCTATAGTAACATGTAAGACAGGGAAGCGCATCAGCTGCTGGTCATCTCAGGGACACTGATGGTGTGATAATACCGCTTGTTAACGCTCATACTTATATTTGGGCACTGGTGGCTCAGTGGTAGGTGTTTCGCCTGCCATGCGGAAGGCCCGGGTTCGATTCCCAGCCAGTGCC
>JAQMYL010000021.1:4300829-4312156 GCA_030014365.1 Clarias pachynema
GTTCAATCCCCAGCTCCACCAGGTTGCCACTGTTGGGCCCTTGAGCAAGGCCCTTAACCCTATCTGCTCCAGGGGCATGGCTGACAGGAATTTCACTGTGCTGTAATGTATATGTTTTGTTGATTCAAGTCTTTATACTGTATAAAGTATGAGTTCCTCATATCACTGATTACAAGGAATGTTTTTCATCTAAAACCTGAGAGACATCCTTATCCAGAGCGACTTACATTTTACATCTTACATCTCTTTATACATTTGAGCAGTTATGGGTTAAGGGCCTCGCTCAGGGGTCCAACAGGGTGGTAGTGGGGTTTGGACCTGGGATCTTTTGATCAGTAGTCCAAGACCTAACCCAATGAGCTGCTGCTTGAAAAATTATTGTTTATCGAGAATTATTCACAAGAGAAACGAATTCACCTCATCACCTGTGGATCATCCATAGCTGGGAGTCTACAGAGCAGATTGTCTGCAGTCTCTCAGGAGTGCTAAGAGTGGCGTAGTCACACACACACATCAATCATAGTGACACAATCATGGGCGTGTGTATGCTCACGCAAATGGAAGTGGGCGGATAGCGCTTTCCTTTGTAATGGTGCGGTTTGTAAAACGTGTATCGGAGGAAACATGGGTTAGCTTTGTGTCCCTTCTGGTTGGTTTTATGTATTGGACTAGTCAAAATCTTGTGAAATATTCTTGTTGACGTTTCGTGCTTGCTCGGTAGACGTGCTTCATCATGGTCTGTTTTTCTCTATAATTGTGAAGTGCTGCTCCGTCATTCTGTCCTGATTAGATCTGCACCTCCTCCCTCTTGCTTCTGCGTCTCTCACACAACATGGCCTTGTTGAAGTGAATCCCTGCTTAAACTCTTGTTTTCGTCCTGATGAAACATCTGTGGGCGTAAGTGTAGATTACTTTAAATCCTGCTTAGATGATCAGCTTTACACAAAAACATGACAGGTGTCGCATGTTAGTTGGGCTAGTTTTGTATACAGTTCTTCTAATTGTGTCCAAACAGACCGTCTGTGTACTTATGCAATGCAAAACTGAATATTAAGCCTCGGGCTACTGTTATCAATGTCCATTGTTTACAGTTAACGCTACTCGAATATAATAAAGGTATAAAAACAAAAATGTACCCCATCTATCCATCTAGGAATCTCTGTAGTCCAACTAGGGACCATGGAGGCCAATGGGGACCATTGCATTTATTCCCACTTGGCCATTTGGGAACACCAGTTTGCCTGATCTGCATGTCTTTGGACTGTGGGAGGAAACCAGAAGACCTGGAGGAAACCCACCAAGCACTAGAAGAACATGCAAACTCATATGTCCTCATATTATGTATCATAAATATTTATAACTGTGTTAAAGAACAAGAAGTACAGTATATGGTGTTGAAGTTCTATCTGTAGTTGGCTGTTGCAGCTCATTCCCCACGATATCTGAAACCAAGCTTGAAGGTATTTCACACGCTGCTCGTTCTGTAACTTCAGACTGATAAATATTATCTCAACAGCTGATCCCTTAAATTTATGACCTCTCTATTAACTTTGGCATCATGAGACACAGCATGTTTACGGTACAGGGTTCGGGTGAATCATACAGCATTTGTAGGAAGCGGACCCTGCCTTGTTTCCCATCATGTTGACCAGAGGAGGAAGTGCTGGCCGTAGATCCGAGTCTCCCACTCGGGGTCAGACTGATGTTTTCATCTCAGCACAATGAAACATCGTTTATGAGGGTAAAGTTAGTGTTATGCCTTTATCTTCCATTTGTGTTACGCTCATGTTGTAAAAAAGAATTACTTGGAACTGCATGGCAAGCATGCAGGAACACGTGGGACGTTGTTTACGAAAGATTGGAGATGTCGCTGGGTCTCCTCGCAGCTGAACCGTCAACATGCTGCATATGAAAAAATATTTTCAAGCCTTTAATCCTTCTGGGATGAAAAATATTCAGTTGCTTTTATATAACAATTCAAAGTAATAAGCGGTTTTCAAGTATTCAGGACCTAGTGTTTTCCACAGGTGTTCAAGTCAAATTGGAACTTGTAGTGAAATTTCTCATAATTCGATTTGTATAGCCATTTGAACAATGATCATTGTTACAAAACAGCTTTACAGAATTAAAAATATTTATTGTAAGTATAAATTAGTATGAAATGTGCGAGCAAATATGTATAAATCATAATTATCAGATGAGCAAGCTGAGGGTGACGGTGGCATGGAAAAACTCCCTGAGATGGCAATAGGAAGAAACCTTGAGAGGAACCAGGCTCAATCAGGGAACCCATCCTCATCTGGGTGATAACGGATAGCAGGGATTGATCTGCACTCATACTGTGTGTTAGGTGGCTGGAAGTTCAGTATAACAGGAAAGAAGGTTAAGTTAATATTGGGCGACTGCAGTCACCAGTCTTCAGAGAACAGCTGCATCAGCTGAATAGAAGTCGGTCTTCATACTTCATACAAGTGGAACCGTCCACAGTGTAAACCTGGGGGGTGGTTGGTGGTAGTGTTAAATTATTCTGCATAATCAAAAGTCTCCATTTGACCTAAATGCTCCTTGAATTTTTTTGGGAATAAAATTAAACAGCAAAATTGTACTGCTGGATATAGAACGGCTGTGATGCAGTCATAAGCACAGCCTTGCTATATCAGTACAGTACGACTTCGAGTGACTTTATCTCTTCGAGTGATTTTATATAACAGTTCTGCATGATTTGTTTCTTTATTTAACCAGCTGTTTTCATTTGTATGGTGGAACGTACTAACCACAACTGGCAGAGCTGGTTAAAGAAACCGACATTTAGTGTAATTACCAGGGGTGAAAGTACTTTGTAGCCAAAAGGTGATCAGAATAAACCATGGAGGTGGTGGACAGTTCTGTAAATCTTGTAAGTTTCTTGTTATGTTTCCACTTATTCTGCTTTAGAATTTCAGTTAGCATCCGGGTCCCGAGTCGAATCCCAAATTCAAAGTGTTAAAATGGAAAACTAGTGTCCTATGTAGGGCGTACAATCCCTTATTCCAGACACCAAGTTAATCAGGGGTTACAGAGGGATTTGGACATTGGGGTACTCTCACACATCTCAAGACATAATGTGTACATTTATGCCATTTGGTAGACATCCTTATCCAGAGCGATTTATATTTTCTCATGATACATCTGAGCAGTTAAGGATTAAGGGCCTGGCTCAAGGGCACAACAGTGACTTAGTGGTGCTGGGGTTGGAACCCGGGACCTTTTGACCAGTGTCTTATCCATTGCACTACCCCTGCTCCAAATTGCCCAGAGTGTATTCCTTTGACACCAAATATACCCTACCTTGAACCCTGAGTTCCCTTGGATAAGCCCCAGACTTCCTTTGACTCTAGACAGGATAAGTTTTGCAGACAACTGATTGAGGGATGGATGGATGGATGAACAAGACAGTTGAGTTCACCACTGATACTAACCCAAATATCACCCTTCTTTTGTCGCAATATCTATTTACTCCTTTAGAACGATTGCACTATTTTAATCTCTGACTCCCTCTCAATTAAATCTGAATCATCTCACAAACACTCCCTTCTGGAGTTAAAAGCAGATATGTTTGATCATGTCAGAGCTGGTCACAGTGTATAAAGCCAGCGCTAGTGTGGATTCAATGTGGTATACTTCCCTAAAAAAATGTTCCCTTTCCCCAGGTTGATGCAACTGAATCACACACGCCTCATTTAACTGGGAGTGTATCACCAGGAAACAATCCCACATATAAACATGCCTACACTTTTATTACTGACATGAACAGCAAGAATCAAACACGTCAATCCACCTAGACCGACACACTCTGACTCTCCGGTTTCACCCAAAGAATTTTTGCCCTGGACCAAAACTTATTGTGTCACAAGATGTGCATAATAATAGGGTTGGGCAGTAATAACGTAATAATGTACACCGGCGTGTTTAAAAACAGCAACAGTATCCCTTTATCTACGGTAATTAAATTAAGAAGGATCATTTAATTTTCTTAATTATCTGCTGTGTAATCTGAGCTGTTTATATCTTGGTTCAAAAATTAGAAATCATGTCTTCCAGACATGGAAAAAATCAGGGAATTAAAACAAATAAAAAACAGTTGGCAGAGGGATTAATACGTTGCCTCGCACCTTCAGGGTCGAGGGTTCGAGTCTCGCTTTGGGGATGTATGGAGTTTGCATGTTTCCCCACCATGCTTGTTTCTTCCCAAAATCCAAAGCCATGCATAGTAGATTAATTAGTGTTTTCAAATTGTTTAAGTGACTTTGCCCTGTGATGGATTGGTACCCCATCCAGGGTGTACCCCACCTCATGGCCTAAGACTCCTGTGAAAGGCTCCAGGCCCCACAACCCTGTATAAAGTATAAAGTGGTATAGACGATGAATGAATAAATATATACAACTTTTACTTGCGCAGGTTAACACAGATACTAATAGAAAAACAGCGAGTGACTCACCTCAAAATATGTTTTGAAAAGTGTGTTTCCTGAGAGCATGTTAATCTAAAGTCAATTTGAGGGTATTTTTTTTATTTACACTTACCGGTAATGAGCGTCCACTAACTCCTATACAAGCACAGCAAATGAGTTTTGTACAAAACGACAATCTGTATGACGTAACGATTTACAGTCCATTTTTTCTCCATGTGAGGAAAAATAATATCCACATAATCAGGTTAAGATTCATATATATTTTTGTAAGTGAATCAAATAAATGTACATCATGCAAGAAAACCTATACAAACAAAAGAAATGCTCGTAAAGTTGCAGTAGTAAAGGTTTATGGCGTGTTGATTGATTCACAGTATTAACATTCCACCTTAAAAGCTGCTCAGACAATATAGCTCTAACATTAGTGACGTTAACTAATAAAAAAAAAAATCTAAATTTAAATTTTATACTGTATGTCACGTACACAGTCATGCACAGTACGATATGCAGTGAAATGCTTAAACGACCGACCATGACGTTAAAAATGTAAAAACAGTTAACAAGAAATAAATAGAACGCAATATAAAAAAAATATTTTATATAATATATATATAAATTATATAATATATTATTTAATATATATATATATGAAAAAACTTATCTATACAATGAGAAGAAAATATAAAGATTAATTTAAATGGAAATAAACTGAAATGTCCAAGAAGTGTGCAAATGTGCATGTGTGTGTAGATGTCCATGCTCCATAAATGTCCATAATCTGCAAATGTGCAAAAGTTCAAATGTGCATGAATGTGCAATGTACAATGTCTGGGGTATGTGCAACTGTGCATGAGTGTACAGATGAGTAATGTCCATGAGTGTCCATTACTGCGCAGTGTGCAAAGATGCAGGGAGGATTAGTCCTGTATAATGTCCATAACTGTGCATTGTGCAATGTGCAAAAAACTAATAAAATGAACAAGCATCGAAATATTATTATTATTATTATTATTATTATTATTATTATTATTATTATTTGGAACAGCTAAATAGGTATAAAAAACGGGATACTGTCTGATCCCTGATTAAAGGGGTTCTGCTTGTCAGCTTTAACACAAGTCCCTTTGGATTTGGACTTCCTCTGAGTATATATTTTGTAAAATGTAAAAGTAGATATATTTAGTTATTATCGGCATAAACAATTTACTCTATTGAATTGAAGATCTTAGAGAGTTTTCCCACTTAGTGTGTTCGTGCTGGGATACTTTTCATTGAGTCATTAGACATTTAGTCATAGTTTATGACCTCTCTCATGCTCTTTCCATGGTATTGTCTCCAGCACTAATTAATTATTTACTAACATTTTTTTTATCTTCAGGGCCATTAAGCCAGACTTGGATGGAAACACGCACACGCACAAACACACATGAATCAAATTACTCTGAATCAGTGACATTTAAAGTTCTACAGAGCAGAACTCTGTCGAAAAACATACAGGCATCTTAACTTGTGTTTCTGTTAGAAACGTTACTGCGTCCCAAATTCTCGCAGTATTGAAGCAAGAGATTCATTTACGAACATTAAGGACAGAGCCTCGTATAGGCTTACTTTTTTTTTTTTTTTACATAGAGTGTAAAATCCAAGTATAATAACCAGGTTAATAATGAACAATTAAACATATCACAATGAAAATCTAACATTCAGGCCTTATAGTGTAATTTCTCAGTAACAAGACAAGCTACATAATTTTTGTCCTTCACCTCAGGAGAGAATTGGCACCCTGTCCAGGGTGTACCCTGCCTCGTGCCCTAAGCCTCCTGGGATAGGCTCCAGGTCCCCGCGACCCTGAATAGAGGATAAAGCGGTATAGAAGATGAATGAATGAACCTCAGGAGAGAGTGAAAAACAAGACGGGCGTTCAAGTCAAACCGGTACTTATTGTCTCATCAGCAGTGGGTACGGAGCACGATCTCTCGGCCTTCGACTGGCACAGTCCTGTTATTTAACTTCTGTCGTAGCTGCTTTGACGTCAGCGATAGCAGGAACGGGATGTTCTACATTTAAAGTCGCTATAAATGGATTCAATGTATAAAGATTTACTTTTTAGTTTAATTTAATCTTTAACTTTTGTTTTGTTTTGTAATTGAGACACTGTAGCGATGTGTTGATGTGCAGAAAGGTTCAGTCCAGTGAAGTCATTACAGTCTCCAGAATTAGCTTTTTGAGATTTTTCACAAACACCAAATGACACCCAGTGAGTGCGGCTGGGAAGTGGGCCTCGGACTGTTTATTTATTGAAGGCTGAAGGCATCATGCCACAGCACCGATCAATGCCAACACGTAACACAACACTGAGACGGAACAAACACGTCTCAGCGCTGTAACATGACGATGAACCTGCTCGAATGCCAACACGTCTCATCACCTCATCATTCATCTAGTAAGGGACACAGTGACATGAAGTATACTGTATGAGCTATGTTAGGCTTCTGAGGGCACAAGGCACCTAAGGTTACTGATCTACTTTCTAGGAATCCCCGCTTGCCGTACTGTTGGGCTCTGTGTGTCCTGAGTGTCCATGTGACTGCTGCTGCAGCTTCATGTGAGATGGTACGAGAAATAGATTACAGATACCTTGGGATGGATTCATAAATGCCTAAACAGGGATGTTCTCTCCAACTTGCTATTACTAAACCCATTGTGATTGCTTGAGTACTCTTGGGGCTGCGCGGAGAGCAGTCTGAGTTCATCTTCTCTGGCTTCTCTTTCATTTTCGGGTTCTCGTCTACTTTAACACATTAATTCAGTGTTTGTGGTCATGGTTTATCTGAATTGTAGATTCTCTTACTCTACATTAATTGACTTGCTCTATGTGTAAGAGACTCCTTATGTGCAGGCCCTGGTACAGGTATGTGTGATTCAAGTTATTATAAATAGTTGATGCAGTTGACCCTGTTTTCAGTGAGTCAAATTAATTGACTCAGCTCACCAGTATGGGTGACTCATTTGACTCCCAAAAGGCTCACAGCTATTTTGTTTTTCTTATAGTCTGCATATAGTCCCTTTGGCACTGGGACTGTCTTGCCTGCTTTCTTTCAGACTGTCTGTCCAGTGGAGGAGGTGTGGCTTCTCTGCCTGTCAGTCACAAAGAAGGTTTGGCCACTGACTCTATGTGTCTAAGAAAGAAGGAAGAAGGTGTGGCCACTGACTCCATGTCTAATAAAGGAGGCGTGGCCACTGACTCCATGTGTAATGAAGGAGGTGTGGTCACTGATTCTGTGTGTCTAACGAAGGAGGAAGGAGGTGTGACCACTGACTCTATGTCTAATAAAGGAGGCGTGTCTAATGAAGTGGGTTTGACCTACTATGTGTCCAGTGAAGAAGGTGTGGCTTCTCTGCTTGTCAGTAAGAAAGAAGAAGGTGCGGCTACTGACTCTGTGTCTAATGAAGGAGGTGTGGCTAATAACTCTGTGGTTCCAATGAAGGAGGTGTGGCTTCTCTGTCAGTCAGTCTCAATGAAGGAGGTGTGGCCACTGACTTTATGTGTCTAATGAAGTGGGTGGGGTCACTGACTGTGTGTCTTATGAAGGAGGTGTGGCTACTGACTCAGTGTGTCTAAAAAAGGTGGAAGGAGGTGTGGCCACTGACTCTGTCTAATGAAGGAGGTGTGGCCACTGACTCTACATTATGTGTCTAATGAAGGGGGTGTGACTCTATATGTCTAATGACTCTATGTGTTTAATAAAGGAGGTGTGGCCACAGACTCTATGTATAATAAAGGAGGTGTGGCCACAGACTCTATGTGTCTAAAGAAGGAGGTGTGGCCACAGACTCTATGTATAATAAAGGAGGTGTGGCCACCGACTCTATGTGTCTAAAGAAGGAGGTGTGGCCACTCTACCTGCCTGTCCTACTGAAAAAAATCACATATCCAGTATATTAACCAGTCACATATATATTAAAAAGTGATAAAATAGCTTACAAAAATAAATTTCTTAACTGGACCAGTGGTTTCCTTTGTGATTGGATGGAAAGCAGAGTAACTGCACATTAACATTTAAGACACACACTATGTATTTTAGTCACAATTTAGTTTCCACATAGTTGAATGTGACATTTTATTGATTTTTTTTTTTAAACAAGGTGAAGTTTGGAAGATGAGCAATACTCTTAGAAGACAATACATCAAAAATATCTGCGATACAATCTCCTTATAAAAGTCCTTATATAACCGTAAGATCTCATGAAGATTAGTGAGTGAACTGAATGATGATACTAATCTTTATCCAGAGAACACTAAAGCGCTTGTTAAAATAAGTCAAGTGAACAACACAGGAGCGCCTTGTATGGAAATAAATCTCCCTGTGGATTACTCCACTGAATGTGGGTGAATGTGTCCACACTAAACCAGGGTCAAATATGGCTTTGGAATGCTGGATATATCCACACACACACACACACACACACACACACACACACACACACACACACACACACACACACACACACATTTCGACATGCCCCAAATAGTTTGGGTTCCTTATTGGAGTTTGACAGACGTCCAGGAAACATTGCGAGAGCTCCTCAATCCACTCTGTTTGCTTCACTCTGTGTTTCAAACTGTTTGTGCTCTACAAGATAATACTGACCTTCCTAATCATCACTTAGCTCAGGACGTTTTTACTGGAACACAGAGTCATTTTGTAGAACCGCTTAGTTTTCATTTTCACTCCGTCTCAGGGCAGCCAGAAGTTCCCTGATCATGTGACTCATTACCTAAACAGTCGTTATGGGCTCATTGGATGTCTTCCCTGTGTGTAAGTGCTTGCTCGTGATTGGTCTGAACCAAATATCACGCTGAATTTAATTGGCTGAAGGAAGTTTTCACGAGGGCTTCCATGCACAGACAACATGCTCAGTTTCCACCCCGCATCCCCTCCTTCCACCTCTCCTTCTCTCTGTCTTATTGCCTGATTCAACAAAGTAATCTACAAGCGTTCAGTGGATATGAGAGACAGACACATGTGCACATGGACAAATAGAGAGACACAGAAAGAAAAACAGACAGATGTAGAAGAAGATTTGAAGAACATATACAAATAAAAAAGCATGATGAAAAAATAAAGATAAAGGCAGAAAAGAGAGACAGGCAGGTGGACAGATGGACAGAAAAACAGTCAGTGAGGGGCCAAGACATGAGACAAGGACACAAAGTAAGGGGGCAAATTTCATGACAGATAGACAGACAGACACAGACAGACAGACAGTGAAGGAGCAAGACAGTAAATTAGAGACCAGCGGGGCAAGATTCAAGATAATAACAGACAGATAGACAGAGAGACAAACAGTGAGGAACCAAGGGATAATGATGGACAGACACACTGAAAGACAAACAGGCAGACAGATAATGGGGGGCCAAGATATGGGACAATGACTGACACGGTAAGATTCAAGATAATGACAGACAAGGAGGAACCAAGGGGATAATGACAGACAGACAGACAGACAGACAGATAGTGAGGGGCCAAGATACACAACAATGGCTGACCGACAGGGCAATACTCGAGATAATGACAGACAGACAGGCAGACAGGGAGGGATAATAACAGACAGAAAGACAAACAGACAGACAGAAAGACAGACATTGAGGAACCAAGAGATAATGACAGACAGGCAGGCAGACAGAACGCAAATATGAGACTTAAAGAAAGACAGACAGACTGATAAGAAGAACAAGGATAAGAGATCAAGACAGACATGAGATGAATAGATTGGCAAAGAGCAGAGATACAGGCAGACAGATGAACAGACTCAGACAGACACAAGTGAAGTAGAGAGACAAAGACAGAGAGAAAGACAGACGGAGGCAAAGAGGAGAGGGAAAGGCAGACAGACGGATGGATGAAGCCAAAGAAGATAAATCAGTATGGTGTAATAATGATGTTTGTAGGTAACTGGGAAACATGGCTGGTAGCTACTGACTAAAGCTAATGTTTAGCTCGCTAGCAGCTCGTGATTCTGTCCTCCACACAGATAAGGTAAAGTAGAAATAAGACTAAACTATCAGGAACTTCAACAATTACACAGTTCTTACACCTATCATGAACCACACACTAAACGTAAACCATATGCCATTTATCCGTTAATTGTTTTTCATTCATTCTTTCATCCCTCAGGTGAACGCACCAAGTGTTACCGGGTGACACATGCAGCTTTAAATCTTTAAATCTAACTCAGCTTTAAATTTTTACTGAAGTCCTCCGTGTCCTGTGTGTCTCAGTGGTGTAGGGTGATGCGGTGGTTACGCAAACATCCCTTACTCAAATGTCACACACTTTAATCTAGTGAGTTCTTAACTCTAAAGATCATGCACTTGAAGGGACAAAGGAGTAGCTACTGGCGTGTCCTAGCACACATGCTAGGATTCACGGTCTTATAAGGAACAAGTAGAGAAATCAGATATCCCTGCGCTAATTCTACCGATAAACTGCTGGTAGATTTTTCTATTGAGGATGTGTAGCGGCCGCTAAGTTGTCATTGCACTGTCTATTCAGCTTCTAGAGCTAAACAGCTGTTATAATTTGCATGATATGTCTGTTTTGATATAAAATCTGTTAATTTTCACATGCTCATATCCTCCACTTGGATCTGATATCAACGTATTGATATTCTTTCTCTCTCTCTATGTGTCTCTCCCCGCTTCCATCCTCTGTTTACGCTAACACTTCCTGGTTTGTCTCCGGACAGACATCTATACAACTTCACCCGGACTTCACCAGGACATGTTAAAATGGTTTATGTTCTTTGAAGTAATAGATGTACATGACACTAGGTTTTTGGGCAAACATATAAAAACTGTTGTATTAACCTTTGCTG
>JAQMYL010000021.1:4352945-4375812 GCA_030014365.1 Clarias pachynema
TAGTTAGTCTCATACTTTGCAGTATAAGATTTAAATCATTACATTACATTGTACTGAACTCCTCTTTGAAAAGATTTTCTCTTTCTAGACTTTTGGGTCACGAGTATATAAATTCACTTCCTTAACCTCAGCTTCTTATCTACTACGTCTATAGACGTCAAGAAACACTTTATGTGTCGCAGTCAAGGTGAACAGATACAAATGATAAAGATATTTGTAGACAAAGATACAGCCAGTGGTGGGCAAAGTGCACAATTTCTGTAGAAGAATAAAAGCAGATATGTCAAATATTAAAAAGTACAAAAGTACTTACCTTTAAATTTATTTAATATAATTAATTTTATTTATATTTAAACTACTGAGCTTGTATTGGCTCACAGTAGCGTTAAAGTCAGGGTTCTTCAAGTCCAATCTTGGAAGGCAAGTGTCAAGTCCAGTTTGGTGATTCTTCTGCTTTAACTGCTTAAACACAGCAGATTTAACTATCCTGTTAATTGCTAGGTCATGTGGGTGTATGTGGGTGTATGTAGCGTATATATATATATATATATATATATATTTCTATGCTGATTTCAAACACCCGCTACATGATTGAACGTTTCAGGGAGGGAATGAAAATCACACAATTATGTATAAAGTCACCTGGTGGTGATATTATTTCAAATGCTACACACCACTGATATGTGTACGCTGCAGTACTGTGGAAAAATCTTGAGCCTGGACAGATGCATGAACTAGACTGAAAATGGGAGACAGAAACTTGCCAACAATGAGAAATGAAAAATGTCCTTCAGGAACCCTGGAGAACTATTCCTCCCACCAGACAACATTATAGAAAAAGGGGCCTAGAGCGAACTGATTTCCCCCCTCCCCACATATACTGTAGTTATTAGTATATGTAATGGAATAAAATGAAAACTATCTAGTAAAAGTAAAGGTATGTAAAATTGTATGTGTTAGTTTTAAGTCTTGAGACCATGTTTTGCCTCGTATTTATTAAAAGTATTTGCCACTGTCTGTGGGATAAAAAATCAATGAAGTGGAGAGATGGAAGAGCAGGGTTTCGGGTTTCAGAAATCAATGTGGACATGTGTAGTGGACATGCCCTCACTTCGGGACTATGTTGCAAAAATCTCTAGTGTTTTCTCTAGTGAGTCCATCTCTCTGACTGAGGTTACCATCACTCACATGCTCTCACTTCCAGTATCATCCTTTTTTCTGGTCAGGGTCATGGTGGATCTGGAACCTATCCCAGGAAGACTAGGTATGAGGCAGCAAAATAATTAAAATGATACATCAGTTCATAGCAGAATCTGTTGCACAATGGCGGCGACTAGCGTCTTGAGCTGTAACTACGCTAAGAGTGAGTTAAGGTTGGTCCAGACTTTACGAACGTGTGACTTACCTAAGAGATACTTAGCGTTCGAACGTTTCGGGAAATGCACCATAATGTTAAGAGAGAGGTTAAGGTACAACTTAAGAACTACTCAGCGATAAGAAGCTTTCGAGAAACCGGGCCCTGGACAATTAGGGAATTACCTAAGAATGCTCTTAGGTCATACCACTTTTCAACTGCAATTTCTGATTTTCTCTACACATATAATTTACCTGTGTAATATTTACTTAACAATTATCTTCGGCACACCACTCTGCGATTACCATAGCAAACCCTGAATTACCCATATAACTACACATATTGCTATTGCACATATAACTATTGCACATATAACTGGTGCAATATCTTTCCTTTTTTCCCCTCACATGTGCAATATCTGTATATAAAATTATATTTAGTGTGAAACTAAGGATTTTTTAAAAATTATTCTTTTCCTTATCCACCTGTAAATGACTGTAAGCAAATGTAACCAAGGATAAGCAATTTCCCTCTGGGACTAATAAAGTTCTTTGAATCTTAAATCTTGAATAACATTGAAGCCCGGCTTGGGGCACTGCCTGTGAAATGTTAGAAGAATTACAATTCAATCTACATGTGTTTAGAATATTTGGAGAAGGCCTATAATTTGCTCAAGGAGAGTTGTGCAAAGTTAGAGATGTGTGGGTGAAGAGCAATATGGCTGGAACACCACTGGGTTGCTGATTGTGTTCACTTGGCAACATCCAAAATGGACCTTGCTGAGTTTATAACATACACTCAGCAAACTATCATAGGCAATAAAGACAAGATAAAAGTAGTTAACATTAAACAGATTTTATTAGATTATAAAGAAGAAAAAACAACAATATCTAAGAAAACACCAAAGTTTTTAAATCATGCTACACCGATATTTATTTACTTTTCAAACTGGCATAACAAATGATTTTTTTTCCATTTTAGTTTTAGGAAACTTATATCTATACCATGTTATTATTTTTGTAGGCAGAATCAGATAGTATAGCAGAATTAGTAGTGATGAGTCATTGTTGCAGAAATGGTATGAGTGGTGGTTATAGAGGTAAAGGTGGGATGTGTGAAGGTTGTAGAATTGAGATGGGCGATGGTTGGAGTAGTGGGAAGACTTGTGGGATGAGTGCTGGTTGGAATGGTATGAAGACTTGTGGGATGAGGTGGGGGGGAGTTGAAGCAGGAGGAAGACTTGTGGGATAAGTGGTGGGATGAGTGATGGGACAAATATTACATATAATATTATTTTAGTGACACACTATACCAGGTTATTATGACAAATCAGGTTTTCAAAATTAAAATGAATAGCTGGGGAGAAAAAAGAAGCAAAATGAAACACTGAGGCAAAGAAATGAAGTCAGAATTATAGGACCTTGATAAAAGAAGGAAGTGGCAGCATTGTGGTGTGCTGGTGGAGGAGGAGGAGGAGGACGATGAGGAGGAATAGGACGAGTGGTGGTTGCAGTGGTTGGACGAGTGGTGGTTGTAGTGGTGGTAGTTGTGGGAAGAGTGGTTGTTGTGTTGGTAGTTGATCCTGATGAGGCTGTATAAGGGCATTAGAGTTATATACTGTATAGTATTTGAAATAGGATATGATAGTAAATACATCAACATTATTCCATGATTACTTACTTTGTGTGAATTTAGGGTTGATTTTAATTCCATTTATTTCATTGCCAATGCTTGCTTTGTTAAATAGGTTTTTGATTATTTCAGCGTTGATTTGGTTTGACTGAAACATGAGCATAGCCTTGACAAGCACGGTTCCACTTTCATTGCTAAATACACAGAAAGAGAAATAATAAGTGCCTTGTGTTCAGGCATACATACTAAGTCCTGTGTCCTTTTAAAGTAAATATACAACATTTATGTAAAACAAATATTATTCCAGCAGGCGGAAGTGGAGTCATACCTGAAGGTCATTGCTGATACTCCTTGATAAAATGTGTGTGTGGTACAAGTGCTACAGCCATAGATGGAGTAGAGCTGGAAAAAAAATACAAACTTAACTAGAAAATGCTTTGGTTTTATATTGTTCTGTATGAAGTTTTACAGTTCTATCTGGTGCTTACATTAAGTCCTTAATTAAGAAAGCAATAAAAGTTAAAACATTTACATTTAAAATTTTGACCTTTCAGACTGAGACTTTAAATTTGCTTTCTTCTTGTTAGTGCATGAATGAAAAATGGGTCTTGATTGGTCAAAGTCAACTATGATACCACCTGTCACACTGAGCCGTGTTCCCACTACGTCCACATAAAAAAGTGAACACGGTAAGAACTTGGCAGAACCGTAGTAGAAACCAGTAAGGACATAGTAATTGTCCCCATTGATGTGGATCTCCCATGATTTCTTTTGGGGCATGTTCATAAAATCCTGGTGAGGACAAGGTCAAAGCAAGACACAGGAAGAATTGAATAATTGAATAATTGAATGTATTAATGATGGCATTAACCAGTTAATGTTGTGTCTAACACCTCTTAGTGACTACACTGAAGTACTCAAGCACATTGTGGTAGACCACATTAAGTTTATAGTACGTTCTTCTAGTGCTTCCCACATTTATCGTGTGCATGCAGCAGGTTATCAGCATATCTATACAATTTTGTATTTATACCTTCCTCACACAATGACTCTGTGATGAAAATCACTACACATGTCATGGTATTAATACATTTAACTAACCTGGTAAGAGTGTGGTACAATCTAATCAGACAGCAATAACTCATTTTGATCTCATTGGACCTGGAGAGGGCATGATCATGTATGTGTTTACAATTATTAAAATAAAAAAAACATGATAAGCCAGTTCATGTGCCTTTTATTATTATTATTATTATTATTATTATTATTATTATTAATAATAATAATAATAATAATAATAATAATTTACTTTTAAAAAATTCTCATAGTTCTCGACTCTAATGAGCATTGCTTAGTGTTCAAACATTCTAATCATAAGCAAAATAAAAGTGAGAAACTCACAATGCCGTTAACTCGTGTGAACAACAACTTATAATCAGGAGAATCATGGTTGAGTAGAGAATTGTTGAAGATTTGGTTGGTGATGTCCATGGTGAAACCGTACGTGACTGAAGATGAGATTGTAGTCACATTATTTCCCCCAGATTTCTCCAAAGTCATACCTTTAAGACAATTTGCAAATTTGCAAATTACCTTTACTAAAGTTTATGTGATCATAATATATAGAATGGAATAAGGAGCTTATGTTGGTAAAACTGCTTTGTCTTAAATATTATTTTCTATTTAGTAAATTATATCAAAAAGGATAGCAAGATAGAGAAAAGAAAAAGCGTTATAGGACATAAGAAAAGTATGATTAATATAATATTAATTATTTTGATCTTAATATTCACAGCTTAATTTGTTGTATTTTCTAAAGTTGAGCAAAAAATTTAATTAATCTGATTTTCTTAATTATTGTCATTAAAAATTAATACAAACATGCACTAAAAATGTGCATAACATAACATGAAGTAATTATTGCCAATTATAATGTTAACAAGCAATAACATTCTTTAAATAATTTCTAATGATTTTTATTTTACCTGACATCATTGACGCCATGATGCAGAGGGTCGCCCAGGTGTATCTCATCATGGAGACCTCCATCTGGAGGACACGTGAGTAATACGAATGATCTCAGAACGTGGAGGCAAAATAGTTTTAAGAGTCAGAGTGTGAGCTGTGGAGAGTGTACTTAATGGAGTCTATGAGATTATAAGATGAAAATGTTGAAGGTGTTTGTCATATTGCCTCCTTGTGTTTATCAAGTGCCCAGCTGATAAGCTTTATACCAGAGCCCGGGGTGGTTAATATTACCAGCAAACCAGAAACCTAGATTGTTTAAAGTTTTTTTTTCTTTTTTTCCCCCCTGAATGAAATCAATTCATTTAGTCTAATGAGGGACAGAAATATTTTACATTTAATGTCTATTAACAACTTTAACAGGTGTGTATCAACTGTTGCCACCATGCAAAGGTTTCAGAGGTACATAAATCATGTGTTGAATGTTGAAATGTTTAACTTAATTGCTTATCAAACGTTTTTCATCCTGTATTTTCGCATCCTTTGACTGTAAAAATTTCCATGGACTAAAATAATCATTGATTTTTTGCTAATAGGTTTATTATGTAAATGTATGTATTAATATGTTGGCAATATATAAGAAAGAGACCTGAACACATTAGGTCTAATGGAACATTATTCCTAGGATACTTTGAGTTAAACACATTTACTTTAAGTGAACAGTAAAACAGGCTAAAAACTACAAAACTCAATAATAATAATAACTTTCACAATGATGGATTCCTGCCTGGAATTCCCAACACACTGCAGTTCCGAACATGAGACAAGTGCTTTGACATTATGTGTGTGTATAAGTCTTATCATGCACTTGTAGTATTAAATCCAAGCGATATTTTCTTGTCCAAGTTCTATGTGTATAGTTTTCTGGTTTGAATTTCACCTTGTTTTCCATTGTGGTTATGAATCATTTTGGTCTATTTTTTCCTTCTTTTGGTTTGACTCCTGCAGTGAACACTGATCGTTTACATAGAAAAATTAAGTGACTATAGTTGTGTGTGATGAATAAAATTTTTATTCTGATTTGAAGAATATAGGATCACAAGATGCACACAGAAAAAAAGTCCAATATATAAAGACAAGAAAGACACAAAAATGAATAGTATTATATATTTGAGTATGTTATGAGCTAATAAAGTTGAAATAGATCAATATGCATTTCATTTCAGAATATTTAGTCAATCATGTAACATCATTAATTACCACAAAATTACAAGATAATATAAAACTCAATACAATTTTATTTCCATTTCAGTTGAATGAAACCTGTACTATAATATTATTTCAGTGACACATAGTATGTGGTTATATTGAAACTTGGATAAGCAGGATTCGCCAAATTAAAAAGAAGAGCTGATAAGGAAAAGCAGGCAGAATCGAACAGAAGAAATATTAAATGTTGGGACACTGAGTGTAGATACAGTAATAGTTCTGGTTGTAATGAAAAAATAAATGAAGGTTAGTTTGGAGGGGGATTACCTGTGGGATGAGTTGTGGGATGCATGGCGTTTAGATGTAGAGTGGGATGAGTAGTGGTTATAGACGTTTGTTGAGTTGTGGGATGTATTATGGGATGAGTGGTGTTTATAGAGGGGATGATTGGTGGTTGTAGAAATGAGATGCAGTGTAGGATAAGTGGTGGTTATAGGGGTGGGATTAGTGTGGGATGTGTGATATTTGTAGTGTGAGGGATGAGTTAGGGGATGAGTGACTGGTTATAGAGGTATAGCTGAGATAAGTGGTGAGATGAGTGGCAGTTGTATAGGTAGGATGAGTGAGTGGTTATTGAGTGATGGGATGTAATATTGCATGTAATATTACTCAGTAACCTTCTTACATATGACACTTTACCTGATTATTATGACACACTGGATTTATAAGATTAAAAAGAATATCTGATGAAAAAGAAACAAAATGAAACACTATAGCAGAGAAATGAAGTCAGACTTATAGGACATTGATGTAACAAAGAAGAGGCGGCATGGTTGGAGTAGTGGGAAGACTTGTGGTGATGAGTGGTGGTTGGAATGGTATGAAGACTGGTGGGATGAGGGGGGGTTTGAAGCAGGAGGAAGACTTGTGGGATAAGTGGTGGGATGAGTGGTGGGACAAATATTACATATAATATTATTTTAGTGACACACTATACCAGGTTATTATGACAAATCAGGTTTACAAAATTAAAATGAAAAGCTGGGGAGAAAAAAGAAGCAAAATGAAACACTGAAGCCAAGAAATGAAGTCAGAATTATAGGACCTTGATAAAAGAAGGAAGTGGCAGCATTGTGGTGTGGAGGAGGAGGAGGACGATGAGGAGGAGGAGGTGGAGGACGATGAGGAGGAGGAGGTGGAGGATGATGAGGAGGAGGAGGTGGAGGTGGAGGATGATGAGGAGGAATATGACGAGTTGTGGTTGTAGTGGTAGGACGAGTGGTAGTTGTGGTTGTAGTGGTAGGACGAGGGGTGGTTGTGGTTGTGGTAGTCGTGGGACGAGGGGTAGTTTTGGTGGTGGTAGTCGTGGGACGAGGGGTAGTTTTGGTGGTGGTAGTCGTGGGACGAGGGCTGGTTTTGGTGGAGGAAGCCGTGGGATGAGGGGTGGTTGTAGTTTTGGTTGTCTTGGGAGGACTTGTTGTTGGTTCTGATGTGGCTGTATGGAGGCATAAATTTTACTATTTTGTAATTAAGTATGATATCCAATACCTCAAAATCATTTTATACATTTTAGAAAAAAAAAAAAACATAATGCATCCTCACCTTGTGTAAATTTAGAGTTGATTTTAAGCTTGTTTATTTCATCATTGGCAGCAATGGCGTCCATAAACAGTTTTATGATTATATCACTGTCGATTTGGTTTGTATGGAATATGAGAGTTGCTTTCACAAGCACAGTTCCACTTTTGTTACTAAAAAACAGAAAGAGAAATAATAAGTGCTTTGTGTTAAGGCATACAGTACGTGCAAAGTCCTGTGTCCTTTAAAAATAAATATTATTGCAGCAGGAGGCATTAGTCACATTATGAAATAGGCTAATTAAAAGTCTCTCTATTAGTTCTGATATCAAATAAAATAAAATTCTTAAACAGGTCTACAGTATATTCCATCATTAATACGACTTTGATAACGTGCCATAATGTGCTTCCATGCACCGCTGATTTATAAAGGCTGCTGCTCAGTGGCGGCGACTAGTGTCTTCAGCTGAAACAACGCACATTATGGCACGTTATCAAAGTCGTATTAATGATGGAACATACTGTAGGCCTGTTTAAGAATTTTATTTTATTTGATATCAGATGAACCTTACGAACTTGTGACTTACCTAAGATATACTTAGAGTACAAATGTTTCGGAAATCACGCCATAATGTTAAGAGAGAAGTTAAAGTACAACTTAAGAACTACTTAGTGTTAGTTTTAGTGATAAGAAGCTTTCGGGAAACAAGGCCTAGAGTGATACCTGAAGGTCATTGTTGATACCCCTTGATAAAACGTGTGTGTGTCACAAGTGCTACAGCCATAGATGGAGTAGAGCTGCAAAAGAAAAGAAAAAAAAGACATACTATGCTTTAAAATGCTTTGGCTTTATAGGTTTTATATGATTCTTACTTCTATTTTAAGAAACTAATAAAACGTTTGACATTTAGCACAAGAAGACCATTTACGTCTGCATTATAATCATGATGCAAGGCAAATGCAAGTTATTTAATCTTTGAAATACGTATTTGCTCCTAAACAAGTTATTGCATTGTAAACTTTAAAAAGATTAATAAACAGTGAAACCTCGGGTTGTGAGTAACGCAGTTTACGAGTGTTCCGCAAGACGAGCAAAGATTTTTAATTATTTTGACTTTGAAAACGAACAAGTCCTGGTTTACGAGCAACGAGTATCATGTATCACGCATGCGCTTCTTGTTTTGACGCAGAGTGTCATGTGATCACAAATGAGCCAACGTTTTTTCTCTCTCTTGCGTTGCAGAATTGTGGGTAATCGACTCCCCTGCTGGGTCTTAGTGCTCGTCTCTTACTGGTATAATCAACATCCGTGCACACGTGTACTGTGTAAGTATCATTAGAGAGGTTAAAGATCCATTTTCTCTCTCTGTATCAGCCTGCTCTTTGTGTCTGTGTGAACACGCGTCATTGGACACTGTGCCCCACACACACACACACACACACACACATACATACACACACACACACACACACACACACCCCTCCTACTTTTGCCTTCACAGACACACACACTCTTTCTCTCTGCTCTACACAGAAACACTGCTCTGTCGCGATTCTTTTCAAAGGTAAAGTGCAGGTACAGCAGTGAATCCGTTAGTGTGTCGCTCAATCGAGTGTCATTAGAGAGATTTCTTATTTATTTTTCCGATAAAAGTTTCTGTTGTGTGTGAAAAGAGTGGAGGGTAACTGTGTAAGTTGAGAAGGGGGAGAGGGGGAGGGGCTCCTTATTCTAGCTTGACACACACACACACACAGCGCCTGCATGCACAAATGGAAACACTTATCTGTCGGGATTTATTTTTACTGTTTTTTTTAAGATTAAGTGCAGGTTAATTTGTTTTTACTTTATATTTTGTATTAATTATTTTTATGCATTTATTTTTTTGGACTGTGGTACGAATAATTTGTGTTTCCATTATTTTTATGGGTAAATTTGATTTGAACGAATTATGCTCATAATCCAAGGTTCCACTGTACATAATTGTATTGAATTGCAATGAAACACTTATTATTATTGCACAATTGTTTTTTTTTCCTTTCAAACTGAGGTTTTAAATCGGTTTTCTTCTGGCCAATAATATATGGATCTTGATTGGCCACAATTTCATCTTTGTTTCATCTTTATTCTGGCTCACGATTGCATTAATCACTTGTGCTATTAACCAATCCTTTATTGTATCCAACATGTATTTACTATAATTGAAATGAAAAAAGATTGCACTGTGTTCAGACATTCTATTTAAAGGAAAAAACCAAGGGAAAAACTCACAGCGCCGTTAACTTTTGAGAACAGTATCTCATAATCTGAAGATCCACTTTTGAGGAGGGAATCGTTGAAGATCTGGTTGGTGATGTCCATGGTTAAGTCATATGGGACTAAAGGCTCAGGAGACTCATTATTTTCCACAGGTTTCCCCAAACTCATACCTTTAAGACAATTTGCAGAATTAAAATAAATAAAAAAAAACTTTGTGATAATAAACAAACAAAAAGTGTCAAATCGCTCCATTATCAATATAGAGAATAATGTAAGAATCTTATGATGATGCTGATAAAAAAGAATATAAATGTCTATATAGATGTCAACTATCTATGAAAACTAAAACTTAAAACAACTTAATTAGTACTTAAATAAAATTTTGATTAAAATAAAAAAACAACAACAATCATTTCACCGTATATCACACTGTGTATGACTGTGTATGTGTCAAAAACAATTAAATATAATTGATTGGCATAAGAAACAGTACTTTTTAGCGTTCATTATGAATATAACATGTTACTTTGATCATTTTCATCTAAATCATAAATGAGCAAATGTTGAGCTAAAACGTTCTTATGAAACCAATTTGAACTTTTTTCATAAAACAAAACTAAATGAAAAAACTAATTTCAAAAATTCAGTCAGTATATCACACACAATTGATTTTTAACATAAATAAATTATTGCTAAATCTAAAGTAACTATTAACTTTAGCAAGCATTAACATATTCTAGCATGAACATTAATGTGATTATTATTTTTATTTACCTGACATCACTGACACAGTGATGCAGAGAGTCGCCCAGGTGTATCGCATCATGGAGACCTCCATCTGGAAGAAGCGTTAATAATAGGAATAATCTCGGATGTGCAGTGTAAAATAGCTTCAGGAGTCAAACTGTAAGATGTGGAGAGTGGACTTATTGGAGTCTATAAGAGTATGAGACAAACAAGGTGAAGGTATTTGTCATCTTGCGTTTATCAAGAGGCCAGCTGATAAGCATGATACCAGAGCCAGGGGGAAAATATTATCAGAAAACCATAAAGATGTTAGATTGGTATAAGGAAGTGTTTATTTATTGTATGTTGTCCAAGTCATTGCTTTTTTAATAAAAAATTAATAAACCAGAAAACACAATTATCTACATCTTCTGTAAGCTGCTTTAATGGTCCAAATTTTAGCACATTTTCTTCTGGAAATATGTGTATAGTATATTTACATTTTGCAGAGAATGTATACTATAATATAGTAGAGATTGGACAATGATAGCAAGATCCAGAATATCTAATCTCCATATTAATATTACATTATATATTCACATTGTGGTGAATGAAATCAATTAGTTTAGTCTCATGAGGGACAGAAATACTTTACATTTCATTTCTTCTAATAATCTCACTGTGCTGTGATGCATCACTTACTTTGTCTATATCGTTTTATCCTGTATACAGGGTAGCAGGGGCCCTGGAGCCTAACCCAGGACACGAGGTAGGGTACACCCTGGATGAGGTGCGAATCTAACAGGGGAGAAACCGGAGTACCAGGAGGAAACCCACCAAGGATGGGGAGAAAATGCAAACTCCATGCACACAGACCCCAAGGCAGGAATCAAACCAAGTCCCTGAAGGTGCAAGGCAACATTGCTAACCACTACACTACTGTGCCACCACCGTGATCTATATGTGAGAAAGTAGAATGAATGCTTCCTTCCTACTCTATACCTTAGAAGAATTTATGATGTACATAGATCATATGGTAAAAACTAGTAGATTCATTGAATTTTTTTTCATCCCTTTTTTTCACACTCTTCATCCCTTGACTGTGAAATCACCCTCTCCTAACATAAACCAACTATTCCACAAATTGGCACATTTAAATGAATATACTAATACATTATTTTCAGGAAACTTTAGGGTAAACCCATTCAATTTAAGTGAAGAGTTAATCAGGGCAATAACTACTGTATAAAACCAAACTGCAGTTCCCGACATGAGTTAAGTGCTCCTTTGATGTTGTATGTATGTAATTCTATTTGTTTTTTTCACTGGTCGTTGACCTATTGTGTTCACCTGTACTGTGTATAGTCCTTGATTTTTATATTAATTTTTTTTCTTCTGTTTCCTTGTCCTTGTCTTATCATGCATCTTATTAAGCCTTATTTTTAGTTCCTGTTCTGTGTTCGTTGTTTTTTGACCGTTGCCTCTTGTTGACTTTAGTTATGGGTCATTTTGGTCTCTTGCTTCCTGCCTGTGGTTTGACCCCTGGGAAAAAAAAAAACCCACTGAAATCATGGAAACAAAATAACCCTGGTTCTCCAGCTATGCTTCATGAACCACACTTTGAGAACTACTGGATTAAACAGAATAGGAACCTGAAGATTTATCATGAAGTCCAATGGCCTCAGGTTGAGAAATTTGACAAAGGTTTTTTCACTGTAAAATTGAGAGCAGAAGGTCAGGAGTTGCACGTGTGTAATGACTTTACCTTGGAAGTTTTTGTGCTCATGATTTCTCATGCTTGAGAAATCACAGTTAAGGGTCAGTAAACAATCTCACTGTTGTAGCTGAATGGACAGAAAATCCAACAATGATATTCCAAAATCTAGTGAAGTGTTCACCCAGATGAAAAAAGGGAAATAACTAGCCAGAAACAACTAATGTATTGTTAATGCCAATGGTGTCTCTGATAGCGGCCTTCAGTTCTTCTGCATTGGTGTTTCGCATCTTCCTCTTCACAATACTCCATAGATTCTCTATGGGGTTAAGGTTGGGCGAGATTGCTGGCCAATAAAGCACAGGCGTACCATGGTGCTTAAACTAAGTACAGTATCAGTACTACAGTGTGGGCAGGTTACAAGTCCTGCTGTATAATGAAATCAGCATCTCCATAAAGCTGGTCAGCAGAGGGAAGCATGGAGTGCTCTAAAACTTCCTGGTAGACGGCTGCACTGACCTTGGACCTGATAAAACACAGTGGACTAACATCAGCAGATGACAGGGATTCTCAAACACCCACACAAGACGCCACATACATACATATTCTTACACACTCATTTATATTTATCGTAATTATCATCAAACATGCTGTTATAGAAAATGTTTCAACACGTTTTGCCTAGCAATAATGTACAATAATTAACTGTAGAACATGGCAGGTTGAGAAAGGATCATAGAGGTAAATATTAGGTAAAGACAATCAAGCCACAAAACCATATAATTTTATAAATTATGACTTTATTTGTCACATACACATTACTGCAGAGTGAAATATATTCTTTGTATATGCCAGCTTGGGGGCTGTGGTCAGAATACAGGGTCAGCCATGATACAGTGGTTAGGGGCCCTGCTCAAGGGCCCACCCACAGCACCTTGGTGGAGCTGGGGCATGAACCGTTCAGTTCAGATGTTTCTAGCATTGTACGAGTATAAAACTCCGAATCTCCAGCTGATAATGATGAGCATGTTACTGCTGCACCGCTCATCTCTGTGTCAAAAGACCTCCCTGGCAGTTTTGAGAAGTATCAAGCTAATAAAATTCAAATTGATAATTTATCCATTTCATTCCAGAATATTTGGTCAACTGTGTAACATCATTATTTACCACAACAATAGACGCTTATAAATTTAAATACAGTAAGATTTTTAAATATCTTGTAAAATATTTAAAGCAAAGAACCAAAAAAAAGGGGGGGGGGGTGTTTTACCAGCATGCTTTTTGACAGATGAAATAGAAACCTGGAGGAAACGTTCTCAAGGACAACGTGATAACTGTTTTAGATTAGTTCATATTATAAATTTAAGGATGACATTATATACAGATCTTGTGGCATCCCCATGGGCAAGTTTGAAAAATTAAAAAGAATAACTTATGAGGAAAAGCAGGCAGAGTGAAACACTATAGCGGAGAAATGAAGTGAGAGTTATGGGCCTCTGATTGAGAGATGAGGCGCCGCTGTGGTGTTTAGTTGTAAGATGAACTTCAGGATGATCAGTCGAAGTGTGTGTCAGATGAGAAATGCTGGAGCCAGTTGGTGCAGTGGTTGGTAGAGGTATGACTGTGTGAAAACAACAGTGTCAGTATTTTTCAGTATGTTAACCTTCTGAGACCAAAAACCTAATGTTGTGTGGCTTGTAATTTCTTTTTACATTTTTTGTTTATTAATTAATTTACAACTATTGATGTTTTCAAAACAGGACGAAGTTTGTCAACAAATTTATACATACAGATCTTACAAGTTGGGAGAAAATGTGATGTCCTGATATGAGGACAGTGTGGTCTCATCAGGTTACATTGAAAATAAATAAATAAATAAATAAATAAATATTTTCACTTTTTTCACTTAAAATATATACAGCTTTCATGCTTACCTTGTGTGAAGCTGTGGTTAATTTTAAGGCCAGCTATTTCAATCTTGTCTGCTGTCGCGTTCATAAATATGTCTTTGATCACACGAGCGCTGGTTTTGTTTGACTCGAACAAGAGAGTGGCTTTTACGAGCACACTTCCAGTTTCATTACTTAATAGACAGAAAGAGAAATAGCCATTAGCAAGGTTGATTAGACTCCCTTAGCTAATACTTTGTTTAGTCACTCATACAGTCAGTCTTTAATCTTTTTAAATAAACACTATAACAACATGAGGAACTAAAATGATATTTAAAATTGTACCTGAAGGTCACGGCTGATACGTTGTGATAAAACGAGTGTGTCAAACAAGGGGTACAGCCATAGATGGAGTAGAGCTGAAAGAAGAACAGAGTCACATTCAGAGATTTTTGGGATGATGAATAATTGCAAACAAAAGAAATAAACATTTGTCCATAATCTATATGGCAGTACTGTTTATCATTATATAGAGAAATAAAATCCTTCTGCTCTGATACTCTTTACTTAATACTCTTAACACTTACTTTGTATTTTTTTAAAGATAAAAGGAGAGAGATTCTGCTTAATAATTATAATAATAATTATAATAATAATAATAATAATAAAAATAATAATAATAATAATAATATCATTAAGTATCAAATAAGTGAAACAAAAAAAAAAAACTCACCATATCATTAATGTTTTTTGACAAAGCGTCATAATCAGTAGAGCCAGGCTTGAGTAGGGAGTCGTTATAGATACGGTTGGTGATGTCCATGGTGAGCTCAAAAGCCGATGAAGAATCTGTAGCCTCCTCAGATTTCACTGATCCTTTAAAAGAACCGGCATTAAAATAATCAGTAGACTCAGATAATACAAAGATAAACAGATTATTTTCTTTTTCCTAACTATTTCTATTTTCTATTATAGATTTATGTTGTTTTGGAGGTTGGTTTTCATCGTTGAGTCTGTAAAGCATAACAAGAGAGTCCACAATTTTCTAAAACATTGTTTCAGGCATGGCAATTACAACCCTTAGAGTTATTTATGTCAGCTCCCATTTCAATAAAAATAAAATTAAATTAAAAGGTTCTGAGCTCTGAGTTCTGAGTTTAGACCAATTATAAATGTAAACTTCTTGCAATATTAACACATTTCTTTATGTATAATATTTGCAGTTATTAATATAATAAATATTGGCATGGAAATTGGGCAGCAGTTTAAAAATTTGCTACAAAATACGAGTACTACAAAATGCTGAATATTTAAAAATAAATAATAAAATTTGGACCTCCTGATATATATTATATGCAAAAGCTGTTAAACCAACTCTCCAGTGATTTAAGAAAATTGGGATTTACAGTTTGCTTTAGTAATACAAAATCCTAAATGCTAAAAGAAGAAGAAGAAAAAAAATCTTTTGTTGGACTTAAATCAACAAATTAAACCCCACTCTTCCAAAAAAATAAAATTATAAATACACAGACAAAATTCAAGACACATATATTTAAGCATGAATCTATGATTGCAAAAATACAAAAATATAATTTTCTACAAATATGTGTTGTTTTTTCTTTTATGTGTAACAAATATTAAGTTAATAAATGTGGTTCTTTGTCTGATTAAGGATAAGGATTAAGGAGTCCTTAAGATTATGATAATATGTCGGTTTTTCATTTGACCACTCCAATAAATGTGTTGTTGCAAAGTGTACTAGGAACCAAGCTCAAATTCATGTTGCTTGGTTACTACAGTAGTTCTCAGGCTTAAAAAAGTCCTCCAGTGTCCTTGGCAGTGTGGGCTGGAGCTCCACCTTTCTGGAGGATATAAATTGGGCTCATCTCCTAGAGTTCAGTCAGGATGGGAGTCCTGACTTTTTGTGTTATACGGTTGATTCAAATAGCAATGGTGGGTATGCCAGAGGTAGTATTACCACCATGATTTATTTAAATCATTAGTCTCCTCCAAAACAAATATATAAACAAAAGGGCCTCTACCTTACATTATGCAGTATGTAGTAAACATATATATTTTTAATTTACTATATAAAATGTCTTCGAGATTGTTCTAAAACATTTGGAATATAAAAAGCTTATTTGAGACATAAATAAATGAATTAAATAAATAAATAAATAAATAAATAAATGAATAAATAAGCTGCCTAAGACAGGGCATTGATAAACAAAAAAACAAAAAAGCACACTGTGGTTGTTAATAATACATTTTTACAATTATATATAATATTTTTTTGCCTTTTTCTCCATATCTGTAAATGTATATTTTCCTTATTTCAGATTTCATGAATATTTAATGATTAGTGCTTGAATCTTATTTTGAAAATCAAAAAATCTTTTTTTTAAAGCATTAGTTTTGCTTATTAAGTATTAATATATTGTGTATGAATTGATTCATGCAAATAACTTTCATTTCAGGCTTTTGAGAATTTTTTCTTAACATAACTGGAATTCTGTGACTCAAGTACAAAGATAAAATAACCAACTTTACCACAGAATATAGAATTTTATTGCTACAACAAATCATTATTTAGTTTTTTTTTTTTTTTTTTTTTTTTTTGTTAAAATGTTTCACAATTGTTTTGGAGCAGGAGTTCTTCCGAGCAATGTAATATTACTAAACAATGGAGCTTCATCTCAATCAGATTTCTTACCTGGTATCATGAACACGGTGATGCAAAGAGCTGCCCATGTGTATCGCATCATGAAGACCTCCATCTGGGAAAAACAGTGTGAAGAATATGAATAAATCTCAGCTTTGGAAGTGAAATATTCTGATGAGTCGATGTGTGCCAAATGTGAACAGCTCAGAGCCAAAATGAAGGAAAGTGATATGGGGAGGCTTTTTATTGACGTCTATATTAGGGTGAGATAAACAGTGGGGAGTGATTAGTCATACCAAAAGGCACAGGGTGTGGTTGAGAACACCAGAGTGTGTGTGTGGCATCAGTAGAAGCTCCACTACCAATATGTAATTATTTGGTTTAAAAAAATATATCATACATATTTATTATTATTATTATTATTATTATTATTATTATTATTATTATTATTATTATTATTATTATTTAAAATCAGTGTGTATTGATTCAGCATGTCTTAGTTTCATGCTAATATTGGTGATCATTATTATAAATCTATGATTGTTTTGCCCTGTGATGGACTACTGTCCCATTCAGGGTCTATTCCTATCTCTATTCCTATCCAGCATTTTTATGATAATATCAAGATCCACTACAACCATAACTGAGGATAATAAATTATTATTGTATTATAGTATTATTACTGAATTGTATTAATTCCCATCTTACAAACCAGCGTAGGACCTCTGGACAACGTTCACATACTATGGGCAATTTAGGAACACCAATTAGCCTAATCTGCATGTTTTTGGACTGTGGGAGGAAACCCACCAAGCATGGGGACTCCATGCCCACAGATTCTGAGGCGGGAATTGAACCCAGTCCCAGTAGGTGCAAGGCGACAGTTCTACAGTAGCCACTACACCACCGTGCCACATAACAGCATTATAGTTCAAGAAAATAGTAAAATGTCAGCGGAGTCACAACCTTGTTAACATGGACCTTCTGAAAGAAGAGCAATTCTTGAAAATGAAAGAACAATTTTCATTTTATTTCTAGGTGAGTTAAAGTTGCTAAAGGAAAGTCAACAAAGGGTTAATTATGTATTATTAGCTAATTATTGTTGTGCAGGCATTTTAACTATGAGTGTCTATTTACCTCTTCTACCTTTTCTAACACAGAATGGTTTTGTCATGACAGTCCTCCATGGCACTAAGCTATACAGTATATTAGGCTAAGTTTATCTTCCTATATCATGTTATTATTATTATTATTTTTGTAGCATTAGACACATCAGGAGTCTTAAACGAGGTTTTGTCATGGCAGTAAACTGAAATCCAAGGCTGCTTTCACACTAGGTACGATTTATTCCACCCATGCCCATTGTTCCCCCTGCCCTGTCCCCTGATGGTCAGCTTTCATATAAGTAATATTGTTCTGTACATGAGTACGCTTGTGCATCTACACTCTCCCACATATACAATATATATGCAATACACAGCAATGATAGATACAAAGAGAACATCTAGAGCATTTATCTTCATACTTTATCAGCTAAAGCTGTGCATACATGGAGATTTCAGAGGATAGAGCTGTCATTGATGACATCACATTCTAAAACACAGTCCATATACATGTTTAGGTTATTTTAATATTTGATTCAAACCATGACTGAGGACATCATCCTTTGCTTGAGACCACCTTTTCTCAAATGGACTTGAGCACAGTGTGCTGATCCTTCTACATCTTATTATGGTATACTTACGCTGATTTTTTCCTAAACTTTGTTGCTTGTACCGTATGTTGTTGTATAATGTGTGAACTGGCTGCAGTAATGTTACAATTCCCCTTAATAAAATGATTAAGAAAGTACTCTATCTATCCATCCATACATACATCTCTCCATCCATCCATCCATCCATCCATCCATCCATATACAACATGAGTGGATGGATGTACTGTATAGATGGATGGATAGATAGTGAACCTTGACTAAATAGATAGATAGATAGATAAAGTTAATATGTATTATGAGAAAATCCATGTATAATTATCATATGGACAATTATGCAGGAAAATAAAAACCACAAGCACTAAATGTCTCTTACGTGTTGAGATTAAACATAATGTGTGTGTTAAAAAAAACCCAGCAGGAAATGTGTGATATTTCGGTAATGGGAACTTCGCATGACCAATTATTTAGTTATTATAAAAGTGTTGGAGATAATCTAGTTCCCGTGAGATATGTGAAACTTGGTTTTTACTGCTACACGAATCGTTACTCTATAAATAATTAACCAGGCTTCTTTTGTTCCTCACAGTATTGACTCATGTGGTAATGATTCATTTCTTTCTGCCCAAGTCCTTCCTAGTTATCCCTCAACAAGGCAATGTCTGACCACATAGGGGCTTCGCTTTACCCATAAACCCTGTTATATACTCTAATAGGTTATGGCTATGTTCACTTTATTTTAGTTTTATTACTGTATTCCTCTCTTCATTGTTTAAGATAAACAGAAAGCCAAGCCACAGAAGATTGATGATTAGATGTGGGAGGGGAAAGCACCATCCGTTGTTTGACATCACTGAGCTGTCCTGTGCTTGTAGAATGAGATTTTAATTTCTGTTTAAATATTTGTCCTGAAAGCGTGCAAGCTGTATGAGTACGTCTAAGTGCTGGTAAATCTAGGATCAACCCAGCTGTGATTTAGCTCAAAATCTGCTTGTAGAAGTGAAGAATTCAAAGAATAATCAAAACATGAGACAAAGGGTTGACAAGACTTTCCAAAAAATGGTTTGAGTTTGTTTTATTTATGGTATAAACAAGAATGATGACGTAGTACTCTTGGGAGAGGTGACCTCTGCTGTTGGTGAGGTGTAATGTCCTGAGGTGATGTGACAAATCATTAACCTAATTCCTATGTACTGTACACTCACCAAGTAGATACATCTTTTCAACTGCTTGTTAATGCAAATGTCTAATCAGCCAATCACATGGCAGCTCACTCAATGCATTTAAGCATGAACACATGGTCAAAACAATCTTTCTCAAAAGTTCAAACCAGACATCAGAAAGGTGATTTGAGTGACTTTCAACGTGACATAGTTGTTGGTGCCAGGCTGGTCTGAGTATGTCAGACCAAAAACTGCTGATCTACTAGGATTGTCATGCTTAACTATGTCTAGGGTTCACAAAGAATGGACCTGAAAAGGGAAGAGAAGAGAAAATATCCAGTGAGCATCAGTTCTATGGGTGAAAATGCCTTGTTGATACCAGAGGTCAGAGGAACTCAGATAACATCTCGTTACATCACAAACCTTGAAGCAGATGGGTTACAGCAACAGAAGACCATGCCGGGTGCCACTTCCTGTCAGCTAACAAAAGAAAACTGAGGCTACAATTCACATAGGCAACAACATAAGATCAGAAAAATGTCACCATTTGACACCATTGCTTCAAGTATTTGAATGATGAAAAATGAGTCTACATACTGTGGCACTTGCTTGAACCAACAAATGTTTAAAGTTTTGCTTACCTATATTTTAGATAGATATATACTTTATTGATCCTGAAGAAAGTTCCAGGACTGAAGAACCGCAGCACCGACATCAACATCATGTCTATAAGGACTTAAAGTATGTGAATGACTTTGTCATTCTTCAATGAACTACGAATACTGAATATGACTGTCTAAAACATATCATGGCATAAATATGTCTCCTCACAGGAATTCAGTAATTCAAATCATGCAAACACATTCTTTGGGTGGAAACAAGGGCTTTGTTTTAAAATCAGTGGTGGCGGAGTTATTTTCTTTTGTGGGTGCGGCTATGCCACACAAAACACATGCGTAAAAAAAGGAAAAGAGAGATATACTAAATGTTTCAAGCCCTAACAAGAGCAGACAAAACCCATGGTGTTTATTTCAGATTATTACTGAGTCATGAAATCAAAGCCGGTAAAGGAAAAAAAAGAAAAGAAGAAAAAAAAATTCATGAGGCAAATAATGTCTACCGCAAGCAAAAAACAAGGGAGGCACGATGGCTCAGTGGTTATACGGTCGTCTCGCAGAACAGGCGGTTTCCTCCGGGTACTCCGGTTCTTTCCCAAAGTCCAAAGACATGACGATTAGGCTAATTGCCGTTCCCAAATGACCTGCAGTGTGTGAACGAGTGTGTGAGTGTGTGTTTGTGCCCTGTGATGGATTGTCACCGGGTGTACCCCACCTCATGCCCTAAGTCCCCTGGGATAGGCTCCAGGCCCCCTGTATAAAGAATAAGGCGTAATAGACGATGAGTGGGAGTGAGTGAGACGAGGCGAAGTCGTAGCCATTTTTCTTATGCAATTACAAGCAGTGTCCACAAGATGACAGCAGAGTGTTTATTCTGGTTTCCCTGTAGAAGGCATCCCAAACTATTTGGAACATGTCCAAAATGGTAGCAAGCATGGTACACACTACTGTATGTAGGCGTTCTAGTTAAAATACACTAATTTTCCTCCAAACAAAATAAATGATCTAAAAATCTGTCCATGCAAAGATGCTTTTCTCATCAAAGCCACACCTTTGTTCACAGGGGATCTAAACCTCTATCCAGATTTAAGTAAAGCTGATAAGTAACCATGTCTATTGTTAGAAGCGCATGAATCAGAGTTACACACCGTACTAGAGTACCTAACAGCTTTACGTGTTTGTGTTATGATTAACTGCACCTGGTCCTGTACAGAGTGGACCTCCTGATAAGGCCAATTAGTTTTCGCATGATTAATCACGCTGCTTCTATTTTTTTTTCTTTTATCAAACACTTATCGACTCCATAAGCAGCATCTCTGCGTCACTTTACTCCACTCTGATTCTGAGCAGCGCAGCAACACATCAGCTCCTGAGAACATTCCACTTCAACATCGCAGATTAGTAATATTATTCAGGTTTCTTCCAGATGGAGGTCTCTATGAAGCGCTGGGTTACATGGACAGCACTCTGCATCACCGCGTTATTGATGTCAGGTAGGAAATAAGATTTTTTTTTATTATAGATTTTCAGGTTGATTATTTTGTATGAGGGATTGTTTTTATTTATATTAAAATTATTTGTCTAGTAATAAAAATGAAAACAAAAAACTGTTGATTTGGAAACATGTTAAAAAATGCATTATTTAATTTTGTGTAAAAATATATATATTTAATAATGCTATAAAAATGGCACTCTGCAAGAGAACAGTTAGTGTCTATCGGTGTGCCCTATTTATATTTTATTCAACATTACTAAACCAGTTATTTTGGAGGTTGGCGGCATGGTGCATAGTGGTTAGCACTGTCACCTTGCACCTCCAGGGTCTGGGTTCGATTCCCGCCTCGGGTCGGGTTACTGGGTTTCCTCCGAGAACTCCGGTTTCCTCCCACAATCCAAAGACATGCAGATTAGGCTGCGTGAGTGTGTGCCCTGCAATAAATTAGTACCCCGTCCAGGGTGTACTCTGCCTTGTGCATTAAGTCTCCTGGGATAGCAATAGTTTTCCAATTATAGAGTGAGTGTATGGTGGCTTTGGAAAACTTTTTGTCACCCCACCCATTCACACACAAACCTAATTAATTACCTAACTAATATTATTATTATTTTTTAATCCACCTAAGACACTCAGAACTTTCAGTTAGCATTTAATTCAACTAGTTTTCATAACCACTGTATGGGTGTTTTTGAAATATATTTGAATTCCAAAAATTATGTAAAGCTTATTTTATTTATTTATTTTTTCTTCTGATTTCAGCTCATAATATCTGTGAAGATATTTTCATTAATACTAACATGGTGACATAACAAACATTTTTTTTTACATTCATGTAGTAAAAGATGATTATTTCATGCTGTTTATCACTGCAGCCTCTGCTGAAAGTGCAGATATAA
>JAQMYL010000021.1:4375912-4388382 GCA_030014365.1 Clarias pachynema
ATTTCTAAATGATTCGTAAACGACTCGTGTGAAGCAGTTTGAAGATTCAGTCTGTCTAAACCCCTCCTTTCCGTGAGAAGGGCAAGGGGCATGCGCACCTCCTGCTCTGGAGTGTCGCAAGTGTTGGTACTATGGTCACATCCTTCATTCATCACATTCTCCTTTTCATTAGTATTTGCTGGTTACATACAGTAGTTGCTGGTTCAGTCTCTTCTACTTGCTGGGGAACATTGGGATCTCAAGTATATTTTCATTCCCACCTGTACATATAAAATCATCATGCACGTGCAAATAGAAGCAGTAATTTCATATTCATATATTATTTGATAGCATTTTTCTACATCTTTAATGCACCATAAACTTGACACAATTATTACCTTGTTAATGAACCTTAAATTTTTAACAGTGTTGATTAATGCACCTTAATTGTATGTTTTTTTTCATTGCGATTCTTGTTTGCTGCTTAAATGTTTTATATTATGTGAACTGACTGCTGTAACCATACCATTTCCCTTTGGGATTAATAAAGTTCGTTCGTTCGTTCTTTCTTTCTTTCTTTCTTTCTTTCTTTCTTTCTATCTATCTAGTCTCAAAATCTCAGAAAAAAAATTAACAATGATAGAATTGTTTACATGATTATAATAAAATGAGGTTACAAGGTTAATAAAACGTTCAACTAAAGTTCATGTCACCAGGTTTAAAGTAACCGCCAAACCAATGTTCTGCCTTGATATGATTTCAGTGGGAAATTTTGGGTAATTTGGGTACATGGGGAATGGAGTACCTGAAGGAAACCCACCAAGCACAGGGAGAACTCCATGCACATAGACCCCATGGCAGTAATCGAAACCGATTTAGTTATGAGAATAACAACTCATTTTATTTCTCTATATAATCCCTTGCTTTCACTAGTGCTTGAATACAATCAAGGTATTCAAGCACTAGTTTATGATTGGACATGCCATGATTGGACTGTCTGTCTGAATTATGTCTAAAACGCTGGCCTCCCAGGAACTCCTTTAGTGACCCAAATATGTGGAAATAGCTTGGAGTGAGAATGGATTAGAATGTATTTAGTAAAAGGATGGAAAAATCCAATTTACTTAATATGTAGTGAACTCAACAGTGGGCAACCAAAAAATGGGCAAGAAGTCCATGTGCACATGTGAGTCGTTTGAAGAAATAATGTTCTTGTTAAACACAGATATGATTACTCACTGAAAATACTTTCATCGTGTTTTCTTTTTCTTCTATTTTCAAGGACCTTGTTTCTTTTAAATACCAAATAAATGAAAATTGCTGGCTTGATTTCTTTTTTCTTCTCTCAAACACAACAACATTAAGCAAGACCCGTATATTTGAAGAAAAAAACGATCTAAAGAAATGAGGCATGAGATATAGATACATGATACACACTTCACATGACAAAGGCCAAGCAAATAAATTCAGAGAAAATGAAACTTAAATAAGGTTACTCATTAGGGCAAACACGAAACATTGTGATTTTGACTGCTGGGAATAGAAGTCCTCGTCGGCCATTTTGCGTCTAAAACTGGTACTGATGTGACTCTCTATCCCCCTCTATACAGTATATTATATAAGTCTATTTAAGACAAAACTTAATCCATTAATCCACTTTCCGATTACCGAACAGGGAGTGTATTTGGCTGACGATGAAAGAAGTACAACTTGGTGTAAACAAGGTGGAAGATACTCAAATTTTATTTCTTTGTATTAATGAGTTAGACAGAGAGTTCTGTCGTACAGAAAGACAGACAGACATGTACGTGGGCTTTAACCTGAAATAATAATAATATCACTGATTACATTAAAGCTCATCAGATTATTTTTAGCTTCAACCTTACCTTCGACTCACATATGTTTAATGTCAAATTAAACAACTGTAATCAAACATTTGTGATAACTTGCAGTGAGTATTTACATCTTTATTGGCCCACTCTTCTTTGCAGAATTGTTTTAATTCCGCCACATTGGAGCGTTTTCGAGCATGAAAGGCCTGTTTAAGGTCATGTGAAAGGATTTAAGTCCAGACTTTGACTAGGCAACTCCAAAACTTTCATTTTTTATACTTTTGAGCCATTCAAAGGTGAATTTTGTGGTGCGTTTGAGTGCACTTGAGTTAAGCCATAAACTGACGGAAGGACATTCTTCCTTAGGATTTTCTGGTAGAGAGCAGAATTCATGGTTCCATCAATTATGGCAAGTCGTTCAGGTCCTGAAGCTGCAATGCAGCCCCAGACCGTCATGCTACCACCACCATGTTTCACAGTTTCTTCATTGGCGTAAAACTAACTGTGTTTGTTCTAAATGTGTTAGTTTTATGTCAGATGGAGGTTGACATACTCCTTCAAAAAGTAAAACTTTTGTCGCATCAGTCCACAGAATATTTGACCAAAAGCCCTTTGGGGATCATTAAAAAAATTTTTTAGCACTAATATGAATACATTTTGGAGCCTGGGCAATACTAAACATATTCATATTTACATATAGACTACTCTTCCTCCAAACAGAATAAATTATGTACAAATCTGTCCATGCAAAGATGCTTTTCTCATCAAAGCCACCTCTGGTTTGTTCACAGGGGATCTAAACCTCTATCCAGATTTCAGTAAAGCTGATAAGTAACCTTGTCTATTGTTAGAAGCGCTATAAATACACCTGTATAAAGCAGAATCCTGTATTGTAGTTGGTGTAATACCGAGATTTCCATCAGAACACACCCTGAGAAATGAACCAGTTCGGATAAGGTGCAGCAGGTTATTGACGTAAAGCACATGCAGATTATATCACAACCATAATTCATATATATCGAGGATCAAACAAACCTGCTGTAACATTGTCATGAATCAGAGTTACACACCGTACTAGAGTACCTAACAGCTTTACGTGTTTGTGTTATGATTAACCGCACCTGGTCCTGTACAGAGTGGACCTCCTGATAAGGCCAATTAGTTTTCGCATGATTAATCACGCTGCTTCTTTTTTTTTTTCTTTTTTTTTTTTATCAAACACTTATCGACTCCATAAGCAGCATCTCTGCGTCACTTTACTCCACTCTGATTCTGAGCAGCGCAGCAACACATCAGCTCCTGAGAACATTCCACTTCAACATCGCAGATTAGTAATATTATTCAGGTTTCTTCCAGATGGAGGTCTCTATGAAGCGCTGGGTTACATGGACAGCACTCTGCATCACCGCGTTAATGATGTCAGGTAGGAAATAATAAAAATTTTTATTATAGATTTTCAGGTTGATTTTTTTTGGATGAGGGATTCTTTTTATTTATATAAAAAATTATTTATCTAGTAATAAAAATGAAAAAAAAAAACTGTTGATTTGGAAACATGTTACAAAATGCATTATTTAATTTTGTGTAAAAATATATATTTAATAATGCTATTAAAATGGCACTCTGCAAGAGAACAGTTAGTGTCTATCAGTGTGTGCTATTTATATTTTATTCAACATTACTAAATCAGTTATTTTGATGGTTGGCGGCATGGTGCATAGTGGTTAGCACTGTCACCTTGCACCTCCAGGGTCTGGGTTCGATTCCCGCCTCGGGTCCCCATGATTAGTGGGTTTCCTCCGAGTACTCCGGTTTCCTCCCACAGTCCAAAGACATGCAGATTAGGCGCCCTGCAATGAATTAGTACCCCGTCCAGGGTTTACTCTGCCTTGTGCATTAAGTCTCCTGGGATTGCAATAGTTTTCCAATTATAGAGTGAGTGTATGGTGGCTTTGGAAAGCTTTTTGTCACCCCACCCACCAACCCACTAATATTATTATTATTTTTTAAATCCACCTAAGACACTCAGAACTTTCAGTTAGCATTTCATTCAACTAGTTTTCATAACCACTGTTTGGCTGTTTTTGAAATATATTCTATTTAAATTTACATAAATTATGTAAAGCTTATTTTATTTTATTTTTATTTTTTTCTTCTGTTTACCGGAATGCAGTTTAGAATATCTGTGAAGATATTTTCATTAATACTAACATGGTGACATAACAAATCCTAACATTTTTACATTCATGTAGTAAAAGATGATTATTTCATGCTGTTTATCACTGCAGCCTCTGCTGAAAGTGCAGATATAAATAAACCCGAGACGCTGGTTGTGGATTCACTGAGTTATTACTTCAGCATTGAGATCATGAACCGCGTCTACAACGATTCTCTCCAGAACCCCAATTCTCTAGACTATAAGAGGATGTTCAATGAAGTTAGCGGCGCAGTGAGTGTTCATATATATATTTATAAATCAGGCATGCAAAATGTATATATTACTCTAATCTGCTGCATTTCACCTTGATTATAATTTTATTTTCCTTTAAAGATCTACAGTGCCTATGGCTGCCCCATCTGTCCTAATAATGCCGCTTATCAGGGTGTGACAGACATGAATTTCAGGTAAAAATACAGCAGTACCAAGTGCACTGAAAGCAGACCACTAAAGAGTTTAATAATCACCTCATATTGTTGCTTCTTTTACGTCTCTGCTAACAGAAAGGGATCAGTGATTGCGGACTTCATCGTTCTCTTCAAAGGCAGCTTTACCAATCCTACAATACTGAAATTCGTTTTTCTGGGTGCCCTTTCAGGCAATAATGAAATAAATGGACTTGTAATCAACCCTGCATCTGTACAGGGTATGTATTTGTATACACGTGTACACACACGCACACAAACAAAACACAACACAGTGTACATGAGTATCAAAATGTCTGTAAAATCTAAATGTAAAAAATTCATGCTGATCTCTCCACAGACTCATATGTAACAACCACAACATCCACACCAACCACCAGCACAACAGCCACTACAACAAAAACAACAACCACCACCACACCAACAACCACCACAACCACCACCACCACACCAACAACTACCACAACCACCACCACCACACCAACAACTACCACCACAACCACCACCACACCAACAACTACCACCACAACCACCACCACACCAACAACTACCACCACAACCACCCCCACACCAACAACTACCACCACAACCACCCCCACACCAACAACTACCACCACAACCACCCCCATACCAACAACTACCACCACACCAACAACTACCACAACCACCACCACACCAACAACTACCACCACAACCACCACGACAATTTCAAACACCACCAGAACCACCACAGCAACACCAACATCAATCTCCAAGACACAGCCGTCGTCTACTACCATATCAAACACAACACCAAAAACAAGAACACCAAAATCACCCACCACAATGCCTAAAAACAGTACAGAATCTAGTGAACAAAGCTCCAGCCTTCCAAATTTCCTTCCAACACATGCTTCAGAGGACATTACGTCCATCAGAACCATCACCACCAGCAATAAGTCCTCTTCCATCACCATAAGCAGCCATTCAATAAGCAGTTCATTAGTCCACACCAGAGGGACCAACTCTTCCTCCACCAGTGACAAAGATAGCAAAACCAGCAACCCACCACCTTATCCACCTTATCCCAGTGAAGGGGTCCCTGGCTGGGCGATCGCTTTACTTGTGCTGGCCGCCATTGCCATCCTGCTCCTCATCATCATAATCATCATCCTGGTAAGAATTCATTTATTGCATCTGCACAAGCTGATCTTACAAGAACATAAGGATTAGGAGGAAAAATAACTAAATTCAAAGATCAATTGATCCACATTTAGCACAACTTTAAATATTTCAGTGATATGACATTCACTGGATTTCTTGGGTTCTTTTATTAATTTCCAATCATGGAATCAATGTTATTCATCTTATTTTTGGTTCCGTCTGTCTCTGTGTTTCCTCAGCTGGTAAGATGGTGCTGTGTGGATAGTGAGGACGACGTTCGGTCTCTACCACCACAGGAACACACTCCCTATATGAGAACCACCTTCAGAGAGCCGCTGTCTGTTCCAGCTTACAGCCCTCACACACCACAAAAGACTATCTATCCTTTTGTAAGAGACTCTCTTTATATTCAGTGCTCTCGGTTTCCACATAGAACAGATAAGACAAACATTCAAAATACTTTTCATACCATCTGAAACCTCTTTTAAGGTTTGAAACTCCTTTAAGGTATTACTTTTAGCAACACTGCCTGGAAAAAACGGACTGCATGTGCAAACATTTTGTCTGACCCCTTTCAGCTTTGATTATAGTGTAAAATCTGGTGTCCAGTTCATGTATGAAAATGATTCCTCATGCTCCCAGAACCACTCTTTAACACTCTGATTCATGGAATATGGCCGTGCCATCGGGATGAAAAACTCCATAGATGTGATAACCCGGTCATTCTGTACATTCAGGTCATCAGCAGACTTCATTTTATCGCCTCATGGGCTTCCCTTCTTACCCCGACACATGGAATAGGGTCAGTCTGGACTCATCAGACAACATGACCTTTTTCCATTGCTCCAAAATCCAGTCTTTATGCTCTCTGAACTGAACCCTTTTTTAGTCGGATTAGGCTCAGTTACATGTGGTTTTCTAATGGACACGCAGTTTCACTATGAAACATAGCTCTGATTTCTACTGAACATTTTGAAAATGCAATTTCACCAAGCATTATGTTCTCTCTGGTCACGGTCATACATTTTTTTTTTTTTCTGACCACATAATGTTGATGGGCTTCTTAACCCAATTCCAGCATTTTCAAATCTCCTTAGTCATTTTCCTTGCTTGACTCAGGCCAAGAATTTGACCCTTCTGAAGCAGTAAAATGCTTTAGTCCAGGCAGTGTATAATTTTACTTCTGTTTGGGATAACTGCAAAAACCCAATCTTAACCTGCTCAATTAACCATCTCTAATATATACAATGACTAATGAGATATTTGTGTCTTTCCATTGTTTCTTCTTCAACAGGATGATTTACCTCAAAGCCCCAAACCTAAACCACCCCGAACAGGAACATACGTGGTCAACCCAGAGAGATGATGAAGTAAGTGAGGCATGTCATGAATGTGAACAAATTTTATTGTGTTTTTCAAACTATATATATATTTTTTACTTTTATTCTATTGCTAGCAGTACAACTTATACGGCGAAGTGGTCTATGTTTGAGCCTTGGATTTCCATTTTCTTTCCCCAACCTGTTCTGCAATCAGGCAAAGGAAAATGGATAAACCAAAGCACAAACATAGCCTTGAAATTGCATGAATATGTCAATATGACTATAATGAAGCTAGAATCAGCAGGATACATACAGACAAAATAGTCAAAGAATAAACAAAACAGGTGTATACATTTGGGGTACAAACCAGTAATATGGTGATGATAGCCTGAGACATGAATGATACAAAAATACTCTACAGTTTTGAAATCATGGCATGCAGTTGCTCCAAAATGCTTAGACATCATTACCTACAACATAGCAATAAGGTGTTGAGGTAGATTTAAGATGGAATAGGGTGGTGGGGTATGAAGGCAATGAAATGTTGAAGATTTCTGGAGGTAAGGCCACGGAAAAAAAAATTTTTTTCAAAATCTTATCATATGACTACCCATGGTTAATCATAAATTGGTGAATTTGGCCTGGGCAAAAGCTAAACCAGCCTCCTCTGGTATAAGTCTGTATTGATAATTTCGCATCAGGACAAAGATTTAAACCTGGTACGTTATGAACTTAATGGTATCTCAGGCTATCAGCATCTTGACAAATTTCTTTACAACAACAAACAAAAGATTTAATAGCAAACAGAAGGCTGTGGTTATTTCTTTATGCCTCAGTGACTTAGCTGTGAAGGCGATCAAAGCCATTGTATATGAAGTCTCTAAGTACCGCATTTATCAACTTCTTTGCTATCGTTTGTATAACACCCAAACGCTACTGTTATACAATCTTTATTAAACACAGCCAGACAGGCCATGTTTGACCCGCAGACAGACAGGATTAGTAAGGGCGATTTTAATTCTTTACATCCATGATAAATTGATACTTCAGAACCTGACTTGTGCCCGGCATGTCTGATTCTAAGCAATAAATGGGAGTGGCTCCCATTACACCAAAAAAAATGTTGGTGTCTTGATGTAGAGACACCCAAATACTTTTACAAATTTGGAAGCTTTTATTCGAATCGAGTAAAAATTCAGTTAAAACACAGAGCAGAGCAACAGAAGCTATACTGTATAACAGGCCGCCGAAATTCTATCAAGTCATGTTACTACTGTTTACAAGCTACACACATTTATCATTTCATCGACCTTTACACTACATAATTGATCTGACACATTAACCAAATAATCATCAGATATTAACAATCCATGGCAACCAAATACATACAAACAAAGCCATAAGCTTATTTATACATCCACCATGTCTAATGGTCACACCTTTGGCAGACACATCCCTGCCCTGTTTCTCAGTCAGAATCCAAATTGTGGTGAGAAAATAAGCTGGTCAAGGGCTTTTGCAATCAAAGATCACTCATACAGCATTCTTTATGACTCAGAATAGCCAAAATGTGCACAACTGACTCATTGCACTATGGGTTGGTATGTGTTGGTCACATGAGAGAGGCCGAAGAAAATTGCAGTCAAATGATTCAGAAAATCTGGACAAATATATGATGGGCCAACTGTATGTTCATCAAATATGGGGTTCTTTATACTGTATTTATTTACAGTCATTCATTTTTACCCAAATGGCGAGTGAAATTCCAATGCAATGGCATAGCTGAGCAGTTGAGGTTTAAATGCTAATTTAAATGACTTGTTTGGCCAGAAATAAAATGTATCCATATACAAGCCTAAAATGTGGCTGATTTACCAGGACAAGTTTGAAATTTTAGGTGGGTTTCAAGTCAAACCTGGACTTTCTTGTGAATGAGGGTATAAAACTGGTAAGTTCAAGTAAGCTGATCAGACTCTGCAGTAAAACATTTGAATGGTGCAAAAGTTTTAAAGAAGGCTGTATGCCTGAGAATGACTATCCTGGCCGAGGTGGCTCGGAGCCCACTGCTGTTGTTCCCAGTGAGTGGCACACCTGATCCGGATAACCTACAGATACGATGCATCTGTCTGTGGGAATTGTATATACAATCTTTCAATACGTTACAGGAACTCAGGAGAGAGTTATTGCCACATCCCCCACACAGTCCTGACCTCACTCCAGCATGGGGATTATATATTATAATAGAAAAATGAAGGGAGTTCTTACTTTCAAAAGTGTGTTCTGTTATTCTGCACAAACAGAAGTCCCAAGATTGACTCCTTGTATTTGAGTTCAACTTTCTAAAGTGGTTCAATTGCCTTAAAGTAGCTCTGAAAAACCAATTTGTCATGACTTGAGTTTTTGCTATGACGCATTGGCTCAAACCAATAGGAAATGAAGTCGATAATTTCCTCCTACACCTATGTGCACCATGCTGGGCTTTCTACTGAGCAACCTTTAGACCAAACGTTAAACACTACACAAGAATTTTTTTTTGTCTAAATTTCAGCTAAATGCTTTTAACTATAGAATTATATATTTAGGCCACCTTTGGCACACATTAGTCTGATGGTTGAAATAATATATCTAAACTTAATCAAATTTATCTCACAGTTGAAGAAAATGTTCATTTTCACTGTTGTCTTAATCCTGACTGTGAAGCCAGCATTGAACTTTTTTTTTCTTATTCAAAACTAACGACTGTTGTGTTTGCTCTTACAGATTTTAGAGACATGAGACTTCTTGTGGATATTCGTGGACTGAAAAATGGTGTGGATGCCACCTGCTCATGACGTCTGCTTCAGAACAGAACTAATGTGTGTATCACAATCTCAGGAATATGTCTTCTAAGTATTATAGCCAAAATATGAAAAGTGATATCATACTTATGTATGTATGTAAAGTGCTTTTAATCTTATCCGAGGGAAAGATCCGCAGTCATGATTCATAGTCATAAGGTTCTAAAACTAGCTATAAATGGCAGGATTCTGATTTTTTTTAAAAGAGATTATTATTCATGTAACTTATTTTATCTGACTTATAAATAATAACTGTAAAATATATAATTGTAAAAAAAGATATATTGTAAAAATATAAACATATATTTTATATTGTTTCAACGTTTTAATGGTTCGGGAAAATAAATAAACTCTTGAAATAAATAATATCTTTGTCTGTTGTCAATTAGAATAATGTCTAATTAATTAAACTGCTTCAATTTAAGGTTTTGTTCTAAGCCTATTTTTTCTGAGACGGTGTGTCAGTCTTGTGCTTGTTTTAAATACATTTTGTGACATACAATATTTTTTACAATATTTATTACACCAGTCATTTCGTGTCAAGTTTAGGGGGGAAATAAGACAAGAGGGTTAAAATGTGGAAAATCGAAGCGGACGATATCTGAAAACATTTCCAACCTCAGCTGCACCTAAGGACCTTTAACAGTACTGTATATCAAGGTGAACTGGATTAATACTGTTTGAATTTGACATCAAGCATCACGCCCTAATGTGTTCTTACATCAGCATCAGCGCTAATCTTTAACCCCTCCCTTATGTTAAATTGTCCTTTACTGCACTGACAAACAAACATTGGCCTAAATGCCGATGTTGAAATGAATCAAGTGAAGTATTTTTCAAAACTGAATGAATCGAAGGGCATTTAAGAGAAACTTTATTGTGTAGTTAAACAATTTGTTTAATCTGACACACGTCGTTCTAAACTTAGCTATGACTGTACAAAGTATTTCTCAGATTTTAAAAATAAATATATATTAATTACATTTAAAACTGGTCAGTATTTCAGTCAGTTTCTGAAATTATTCCAAAATACTAAATCAAACCAACTAGAAATGTTTAATTCACTTAAACAAGCAGAATCAACTAAGCAAAGCCAATTGAAATGTTCATGCCAGGTGTCCACAGCTGGCATTGTTCACATTTACTGAATGAACATTTATCAGCTACTATAAACACAGTTATGGTACATTGTTAAGGTATGTTTACATTGTGACTGTATAGCTGCAGAACACAATGAAAAGTAAAAGTTTAAGCTGACAATACTAGGCGTAACCAAACAGTATCCAAGTGCTACAGTACCAAGGTAATCTCTGTCCCAAACCCAATTAAAGACAAATTCTTCCAGATGGGAACACCTGCATACTATTAATGCCATTTGATATTCACACTCCAAGCATTAAGTGGGGGAATTTCCTGCTATTTATTATAATGCTTTTATGTCAACATATAGGAATAACGCTTGCTTAAAACCATCAGGAAAGAGAATGTCACATTAATACTTATTATGTGCATTTAGCATTAACAGCTTTTTTTTCTGAAGAGATCTCATCTCATCCTCTATACCACTTTATCTTGTAATCAGGGTGATGGGAAGCCTGGATCCCGTGAGACTTATGGCACTAGGCGGAGTACACCCTGGACAGGGTGCCAATCCATTGCAGGGCACACACACAATTAGCAATTAGCCTAACTTGCACGTCTTTGGACCTTGGGAGGAAACCGGAGTACCCGGAGGAAACCCACCAAGCACGGGGAGATCATGCAAACTCCATGCACACAGACCCACAAACAAACAATAAAATACTGTGAGACAAGTCCCAGACCTCTAATAAATGACATGTTCACAGGAAAATGGTGAGAACAAGAAGAAGAGGCTTTTATTAAAGGGGTCAAATTAGGTTACTGCTATTTATTTAAGAGCTTAATTGTTTCTGGTATTAAATAACTTAATCTTATCTGAAGGAAATATTAGTAAAGATAAGCCATTCCGTTTGTGTTTATGATTTAAGAAGAAGAGAATGGGGAGCAGCAGTACTGTGAATGGGTGATGCCTCATTGTTGAGAATGTTTAGAGCGAGCAAACTGTTTTAAGTTGACAGGAATGCTACAGAATGGATGAAATCATACAGATGTTGTTGGTCTCTCAGCTGCTCCCATCGGGGGTCACCAGAGCAGACCATTTAATCCACATACAACTTGACATAGATTTTATACCAGATGCCCTTCTTAATGCAACCATTCCATTTAATCTAGGTTTGGGACCAGCATCAAGAATATGCTGCATCCAATAGCTGTTTTTTTGTGTGCATTGGTTGGGAATCAAACCCGGGATTTCCACATATCGAGAAGGCCACTGAGCCACTAACGCCCACTGGACAATAAAACAGTACAGCATCATTATGAAATACTGCTTAAAACACCACCATTTTGACTTGCAGCAACACGAGAAGATGTTTAAATGGATGTCTAATGAAATTCTGATTAAATAACTTTGAGGTTAGGTTTGATGTCAACTACTAATAACACTTCTGTGACTTGGAGAAAGATGATGTTGTATAAGATAAACTAACTTGCTTAGTCACATTAGATTTGTATTGATGTAAGTGAGGGCACAAGCTTTGAATAAATGATCATTCAACTTATTTTCTCCAAGTTAATTTTCCTCATTATCAGAGGTGGAAAGTAATTACATTTACTCGCATTACTGTCATTGA
>JAQMYL010000021.1:4391169-4403407 GCA_030014365.1 Clarias pachynema
ACACAATAAAAGACTTGATTTAATTTACAATTAAATATATATTTTGTCTTACATTTAAATAATTTATTCTATGTTTCATACTCATTATTATAGTAGTAAAATTTACTTAAATATGTTAGGTGTCACTTTGTTGCCATAATTTTTTGAAGTAAACCCTAGGTCAGATTTATTACAGTGTAGAAAACAGGTGCCATTTCAGGAGGGTCAAATTGTTGGGCTCCATCAAGCAAAGAAAACAACTATGAAGATTTGAAATGTATGGGACTGGGTAAACAACACTTAATAATAATCTTATTAATTAATAATCTTATTAAATAATCACTTAATAATAATACATTATCAAAACCTGGAAGGATAGGGCTGAAGAAATGTGGTTAAAAAAATGAATGGAAATCACTTAAACACTTGGTGATGTAGTACAGTATGATTGATAGCTAGCTAGATAGATAGCTAGATAGCTAGATAGCTAGATAGATAGCTAGCTAGATAGATAGATAGATAGATAGATAGATAGCTAGATAGATAGATAGATAGATAGATAGATAGATAGATAGATAGATAGATAGATAGGAGTTAATCTGCATTTTGATCTGCTGCCATCTTGTGGAAAAAAGAAACTCAGCTCATTCCAATTCCAGTTTGCATGTGCAACTAGTAGAGATCGACTTATTAATGCTGTACTGAGACATCAAACATGTTTTTCCGGCAAATACAATCTCCACTGCATGTTTTGATAGAGGATGACTGATCATTACAATTAATCCAAGACCTTCATTTTAAAAGTTCAGAAAAGGCTAACTGAATAACTAGCTCGCTAGATAACTAAGCTGGTCATGTAGTGAGGTGAATTTGTCCTTAGAGTTGCTAATACTGTAATAATAAAGGTGCATTAACACTGAGTAAGTGAAATGGATATTTTTTTATGATTATCATCTGTTATCGAAGCTTTCAACGAAACATCATAACTGTGATCAAAAGTATTGGCTTTGACTTTGCTGTGTTCCGTTCTCATAAAGAACATAAAATATTATGATGTAGTCTGATTAGTTTCTTTATTTTATCTTAATTGTGTTTAACTGCAAGGTGATGGCAGGAGAGACGCTGCACCACACTTTTCTAATGTTTTGTCAGTGATACCAACCTGCATGTTACTGATTTTTTTTAAAAATAATAAATAAATAAAAAGATAGTCATCTATGCATGCTGATTATTCTACCTAGTACTGTACATACATTTCATGATGACCCAGATCATAATGTGATCAAAACAAGCATATAGTTATAACATCAATGCACATTACATGAGAATGTTGATTATGGGAAAATCAAAAGAAGAGTTATGACAAAAATATATATATAAAATAAAAATACTTCTTTGATTTCTGCTTCTTAGGGATTTTCCGGACATAGCACACGATTAACAGTTTAAGCAATTCAGATTTTCTTTTCAAAATAGTCCAGCATAAAAAAATAAATTAATAAATAAAACAGCCATACTGTACGTGTTCATCAAGCTCATGTTTAGTGAAGGATGAGATGCGCTTCAGTTACATCATGGTTAAAATCAGGTCTTTCCCAGATAGTCAAGTCTTTGTACATGGAGAGCCCTGTTTAAAAGTAATGAACTAGTCCATATAGTGCACTAAAAGTGTGTAGAGGAATCTCTCCTCGGCAGAAGACACATCGTCCAATGTGTTAGCGTGACACGGTTATATTACAAAGGCTAATCACACTCATCCACTCTCTAGTGCAAGCGTTAATGTGTAACACCAGGTGCCTAGACATATGACAAGAAAATGACACTTTAAGCAAACAAACAAACAAACAAACAAGCTGTATACACTATTTTACAACAAACATAGTTGTGTCTACTGACATTAATGTACGATTTTCTGCTTGTACAGTAGTTTAGCACACGTGTTCCCCAAACCACTGAAAGTCATTATGAAAAGTCATGTAAGTAAAAGATTTAAACACTTGTGTGTGGGTGTGCTGTTACAGGAAAATAATCAACCACAGAGTGGTGTGATGAAGCTAATAACCCTGAAATTGATTATTTTCCTATAACAGCATGCCTAAGATAGTTGAAATCCTTTTTAACCCCTGAACACAAAGTACTTTTTATTCACTTTAGTTATGTACTGTAGAATGTCTGTGAAACAAGAAACAAGCTGTTTATCACATAATCAGCTATAAACAATTCCCACACAGGTCCTTTTCACTTTCCTGTAGTTCATAAGACAGAAAATTCAGCTCCTGAGTCATTAATAAAATGTAATATGTTACTGCTTTTAAAAAAAAAAGGGCTGACACTGGAGACTCCTTCCATAAACAGGTGTTACTACAGAAATGATAATATTGAAAGATACAATTTAAATTATATTTAATATCCTACCTTCCAGCAGGAATTATGGCTATTTATAAATAATGAATCAGCACCTTCTGACCAATCAGCTTGGAGAATTCGACAGCACTATGGTATAAACTCTATTAGATATCTTTTAAAAGTCTCCATGCTTAAAAAATAATTATCCACTTGGCATGACTTTCATAATGTATCAGTTGGACTTAAAATAGGAGCCACAAGGCTAATGTAACTTGTATACATTTTATTTTTAGCCTATAGATATTTGCTCTCATCTCTGATTGGTGGAAAAATCACATAGGAACTTTTACACATTGAAACGTATTCTGAGAGCAGAAACATGACTCACTACCCGCCACGCGATACTTCTGCTTGGAGAATCCGTTTAAATGTATAAAGCTCCTATTTGCAGGGGAGAAGTGGTCACATGACCCTGACTCAGACCTCCGCTATAGAGTCAATGGGCTCGACTTGTGGTTCAGTGGGAGGAGTAGACGCTTCCTCTAACGACTGAGGATAAGGTTCATGTGCTGCCGCGGGTACCATCACCTCCTCCACCACCTCCACCTGCTTTAAACAATGATTAGGATTAATATATACAGTATGAAGGTCACAAATAAACATTAAAGCTAGTCATACTATCATAATCTTCATTTTAACATTACACAAACATTATTTTAAATAAATGCTAACATTCTAGCCTTGATCTTGGGCTTCTTTTTCATTATCGCATATGCTATTATTAGGACATTGATTTAGTCTAATCCTAATATGCATAGTCTATCCATCCATCCAGTGGAGCCAGTTGTATTTACGCATTGTATTTATTCCCATTGTATGACCTTGCTAGGACCTCCGGTCAACATTTACATGCTCATACACACACTACAGGCAATTTGGGAACACCAATTAGCCTAATCTGCATGTTTTTGGACTGTAGGAGTAAACGGGAGGAAACCCGGCAAACACAACATGCTCCATGCATGCAGACTCAAAGGTGGGATTCAAACCCGGGCCCTAACATGCTAACATTCATGCTAACATAGCAAAATGCTAACATCAAGGCTAATCATAATTCCTAGCTAACTTTATGTTATTATTACTCACAGAATGCTTGTCTTAGTGATGATGTGCTATTAAACATGTGATTTTTGCGTCACAGTATAGTTATCCAAGTTATAACACGCAAATATTTAGAACTAATACTATTTTGAAGGTGCTAATTTGCCAATCACAGTATTGAGACACTACCTGCTCAAAAAATTAATTCATTAAATGTATTAATGTTACAAAAGTAGGGGGGAAAAAAGGTAAAACAGATTTTTTTTTTCTTCTGTATTCAGTAATAAATTGTACAAGGGGTGTTCAAGTCAAACCGGGACTTTTGATTGTGCAGAATAACAGAACACAGTTAAAAACTCCTTTTATGGGGCCTCCGAGTGGCACACTGGCAAAGTGCTCCCCCTATCATCCGGAGATCGCTGGTTCGGTTCCCGGGTGACAATGTAACCTCTCACAGCCGGAGGTCTACAGAGTGCTGATTGGCCGAGCTCTCTCAGAGGGAAGGGATGAGAGGTACTTTAATCCCACATTAATCACGGCTCTACAGCCAATCAGGGGCGTCAAAATGTGAGCTCGCGCAAGCGGTTGGCTGGCGTCACGTGGTGACGGAGAAAACACGTGATAGTCTTCGGCCCTCCCGACTGAGTGGTAGTAGTAGCCTTAATGTGGGAGCCCCCTAGTGACGGGGAGGAATTGGACACGAGTAAATTAGGGAGAAAATCGGGGGAAAAAAAAAAAAAAAATCCTTTCATTTCTCTATATAATCCCCTGCTACACTAATACACTTATCCCAGTGTTTCACTTGTCCGTGAATCTAAAATATTTTTTTTTCAGATTTTCCAGTTTCTCTATCTGTATTTAGTTTTAAAAAATGGTCAGACCACTGCAGTGATTTTATATCCATTAGTATAAAATACAACACAACTTTTTTTTATATATATTTAATGGCTTTGATCTTGTAATCTAATGATTTTTAGGGATGAGATTCTGACATTGATCTGTTCGCTCTGAGGCGAGTCACTGGCGTTCTGTACCTGAGCAGGGACGATCTCTGGTTCAGGTGGAGCTGGATGGGCTGGAGGATGTTCGATACGCTGGACCACGCCGGGCAGCTGGAGAGCGGGAGGACATTAACTCGTGCTCTATACAGTACATAAAACATCATTATAATAATAATATTACAAACCGCACTGACATGCAGGCCTCCTTTAGCCAGAACGCTGAGTCCAAACAGAATGGTGACGATGCAGATGATCAGCTCCACCACCAGGAACAGCACCAGAGTAGCCAACAAGCCGTCAATCAACAGCTAAACTCCGCCCACAATCAGAGACAACAGAGCAATGGTCAGGTGTCAATCAGAACGCTTGGTCACTGCACAAATCTTATATAACAGCATAGGAAATAGAAACAGGATATATATTTTTCCACTAAACAATGCTATGATTATAAGTGCAAATGATTTTTCATCAGGTTTGTTTCAGTAAAATACGACACTACAGTTCAAAATACTGTCCAAAGTGCAAAATGAACAGCAAATTATAATCCCAGTTAACAGACTGGTGAAGCAAAAAAAACAATGACGGTACACTGATGTGCCAATGGTGCACTATTTAAGAATAATCACTTGGAAATTTACTCAGGATTAAGTGCACTTTCTTAACACTTAACTTTTTTTATTGAAGCAACTCCATGCATTATAGAACCTCAAGCACAAGAGCGAGTGTTACTTACTTTACAGGTTCTTTCGATCGTATTAGAGCATTTCTTGAAACAATATTGTTGCTTTGGGAAAGCAGACACAAGAGACAAAGCTGGGTTCAATTTTTGAAAGAAAAACAACTTTAAAATCTAAAGTATTCAATAGAAACTGTTACAGTTTTTGTTTTGTTTTTCCATTGCTTATCAAACTGCTCTCTCCAAAAATCTGTACCAAGTGCAAACAATATTAGTCTTTTCTTTTCAATATTAGTCTTTTCCTTTCAATATTGGTCTTTCTGGGGGCCTAAATGTATTTCGAAATGAACACATCGGCAACAGATTAAATGCATAACTAATCAGGATAACGTTTTTCATTTTGCATGCACATACAGTGACATTACAGGCCCGTCTCTAATTCACATGACTTTTAGTAATCGTTACAGTCGAATCGAATCGTTTTTTTGCGAAGAAAGCTTGTGCTCTCAGTTCACTCGCATCATCACCAACACAGTAACAGAAAATCCTTGCAATGCATCATGCACATGATATTATTTACTGGGACATCAGTCACTTTTACAGCTCCGTTCACATTAGTGACCGACGCGTATCGCTTACAAATGCAGCTGTGAACCGCTGTGAAAGAAGCGCAGCGTAAGCAAGCGTACAGCACGTGAAGGCACAATAAAAACGCAGCGAACAAATAACGGCATGCAACACTGTCATGAAAATAAATAAAGGCATGGTAAATGAAATAAAGCAAAACTTTATTACTAGGTACTAACCTAACCTACTAACTTATTATTAGGTATACATACAGTATAGTACTGCTAGGTGCGTTTCACCTCAAACAAAACGTTTCCTCATAGCAGAAATGATCAATCAGGTTTGGAGTAATCTGTTAGTGCTGTGAGATTACATTAAGATAAATAAACCTCACATGTGATCTGATCCATGGAGTTATCCAGAAAATGACTGAAAATTAAAATAACTCCTGCTGATTACTGAAAATTGGAATTGAAGATAGGAAAAAAAAATACAAATCAGAACCAATTTGAGAAATGTGACTGATCACATCAAAGCAGGTATTAAGTCATATTTTGGGTGATTTCCGTTATTGTTCATATTTTTAGATTCCTAGTTTAATAAGCTCTATTTTGATAGCAAGTCTATTACTCTATCTTGCCAAGTTCCTGAGATATGGCCAGGACGAGTTTTATAAAATTATATTTTTAGAATATTTAAACAATGATTCCATGGTGAAGTAAGAAAGAGGGAACCATCAGCCTCATTTTGATTCCAGGATTTTCCCTGCTACCCCTAAAAATAACTTCACCAGCAGGGCGAATTTATAGCGATAAACAAACAAAAAAAAAAGGAATGTTTTTCTATTGGATTGGATTTATTAAGGTGGCTTAAAACAATGTTTTGCATTAAAGCTTTCTCAATCCTGTGGAAGAATTTGGAACATAAAGTATATATCAAGTGATTTTTGCCAGAATTAATTACACGTTTCACCTACTGCACCCTATTGGCCATAGCACAAAATTAACCTGTTCGACATAGCCATGGGCCAATAGTTCTGAGAATGGCACAAATATTACGTTACCATCAGTCTTGTGTCATGCCAACATGCATAAAGCATCCTGAGACCAGTAATTTGTGGGTTGCTTCTCATGCAAAAGGAGTGTGCTCACTCACAATTTTGACTAAGAACACAGCCATGAATAGAGTATTGGTACAAAAAGATTCTCCAACAGTTTGGTAACAAACAATGCCTTTTCCAGCATGATGGAGCTCCTTGACATGAGGCAAAAGTGAAAACTACTGTAAGTGGCTCAGGGGAAAAAACTGAGAAATTTTGGTCCATGATCAGGAAACTCCCAAGTACCTGTGGCCAATCCTGAAGGGTCGGGTCAATAAATTGTCAATAAATGCCTTTGGCACTTATAAAACACTTGTAATTATACTTCAGTATACCAGAGTAACATCTGACAAAAAGTTCTAAAAGCACTGAAGCAGCAGACTTTGTGAAAATTAATATTTGAGTATATTCTCAAAACCTTTGGCCAGGGCTGTAATACCTGACCTAATATGACAGCTCATGTGCATTATTTGTAAAGCTACAAGAATGATATAGTATTATACATACTGGTGATATTAGTGTGCGTTTTTGTTGTTGTTGTTACTAATCACAAATGCTGAATGAATAACTAAAGAGAATCAAAGTTTTAGATTCAAGCTGCAGTTTTAGGACAGTCAAAGGATTTCAAAATCTGTTTGAATTACAGTACTGGAGGCAATTCACATGTACTGTAACACTTAAAACTAGCATTATTTACTGCATTGCTTAAAATAAAAAAAAGCATAAGCAGCAGCATGTTAACCACAGGATAGAGCGAGTATTAATAACAGCTGTATTAATTACTGGTTGTGATGTTATTGGTTTCATGATGCATGATGAATACATACATTTGTTCAGCAAACCGGGTACTGCAATGAGTATTAATGAGGCCAATGGTTAATTTGGGTTTTCAGCAAACAAACAAACAAATAAACAAATAAATAGGTGCAAGTGTTAATTGTACAATTATTTGACTATTTGGATAATGTTACTTATTAGGATGAATTCTAACCGACCCCAGGAAAGACTAGCGATACTTTATGTCCCCAAAAGTATGTGACCACCTGATCATCACACACATTTGTCATTGTAGAACATCACAGACTCCAGATTTATTCCTCCAGTGTTTGCGGTTAAATGTATTCCCCCACTCTCTCCTGGGAAGGCTTTCCACTAGATTTTGGGGTGTTTCTGTCAGAATCTGTATTCATTCAGTTCAGCTATAAGAGCATTAGTGAGTTCAGGCACTGATTTTGGGGTGTCAAATATCCCCGTTCCACCAAACCAGTTATTTGTTTTCAGACAGCCAAAGCACCGGCCCTCAGACAGAAAACCCAGTTCCATGGCGGCACCAACACTTTGTTGGTCTAGAACAATTAACCGCTTATTTCAGAGGCTGGGGGCGGGATTGTCATGACCAACCAATAATTTGTGACAACAGTCTTTATAAAATGGACTCATTATGCAATGGGCAGCTGAAATGCTTTCTAGTAAAGATATAAAGACAGCTCATGTTCCTCATGACACGCAAAACCATATTGAAGGGGTAATCAAGGCTCCGGTTCCAGTTCATCCCAGTGGGTTTGGGTTTTAGTCAAGGCACTTGAATTCTTACATTTCTGACAGACTTATTAACACACCATGTTTTAATGGAGCTGGCTTGGTGCACAGGAGCATTGTCATGCTGGAACAGGTTTGGACCCTTTAGTCCCACTGAAGGGAAATTGTAATGCTACAGCATACTGTACATACACGTTTTCTACTTCAAATTTTGTAGTAACAGTTAGCGGAAGGGACACACCATCACCAGTGTGATTTCCAGATGTTTACATACTTTTGGCTATACAGAATAATGTGTCCTATTATATTGCATTACTTAACCTTGGGTCTGGATGTGTCTGGCGTATTTCCTAAGCTTACTGCTCTCTTGCTGTATCAGAGTGTGTGTACAGTAAATGGTCATGAAAAAATTCATTAATATAAACGCACTCTATGCATCTCAACATTCTGGCAGATTCTTATTGCCAAATTCATTTTGCACTTTGGTACAGTCCTTTGAAATATAATCTGTGCATTTTTTCTTTTTTAATATGAAAAACTGTAACAGAACACAGAGGTCACATTTCTTTTCACTTTTATACTCATTTCAATTAAATACTTATGATCTTTTCTTATTAGAAGCATGCACAACAGTCTCGATTCCAACCATCACAAAATGGAGCAAATGTCTGGATTTCATAATGCAACATGTCGAGAGTTAAGATGGATGTAGCGCACAAATCGGATATGCAAATATGCCCAAAGTGCTTCCAAATTATCAATAATAAAACTAAACACATGCAGATGCCCTGATGAAGATGTTACCATGACGATTATATGGAAGCGGTTAGGTGTGCAATTTTTTTTTTCTTTTCGCTCATGCGGACATAAATTCATCCAAGGCTTGTTAGTCGATGACTAGAAAGGAGACTGGATGGTGTGTTTGTTTCTTTATATTAATGTGTGTGTGTGTGTGTGTGTGTTACCACAGCATAGATCTCCAGTCTCCTGCAGTGCTCGCAGTGATACGAGTCCTGTCTGTAGGGGAGGTGGCGAGACAGGAGGCCCACGGCAGCCGTAGCAAACGCAGCACTCACAAGGTGAACAGCCAGCGTCGTCTTGACCTGCACACGCACATACGAAGAAAAAGGATTTAACATGGCACCAAACACTTTCATCAAACCATTTGACACCAAATAAAACACTTGGCACAAAACCATTCAGGAGCAATAAACTAATTTCACAGGAAATGTGGACCTAGGTCTTTTGCGCATATCTGTTTTTTGTTTGTTTGTTTTGTCGCTATACACATTTTCCAATAATTAATTTCTTTTTTTGTTATGTTATAATTCCATCCATTTATTCAGGAACTTCTATAGTCCAACTAGGGATTGTGGAGGCTAGTAGTGACGACTGAAGGTCAATGATGACCATTGCATTAATCACTCACTCACAATTTTGACTAAGAACACAGCCATGAATAAAGTATTGGTACAAAAAGATTCTCCAACAGTTTAGTAACAAACAATGCCTTTTCCAGCATGATGGAGCTCCTTGCCATGAGACAAAAGTGATAACTACTGTAAGTGGCTCAGGGGGAAAAACATTTTCATTTTGGTCCATGATCAGGAAACTCCCAAGTACCTGTGGCCAATCCTGAAGGTTTGGGACAATAAATTGTCAATAAAAGCCTTTGACACTATACCAGTATACCAGAGTAACATCTGACAAAAAGTTCTAAAAACACTGAAACAGCAGACTTTGTGAAAATTAATATTTGAGTATATTGTATTAATTCCCATTTTCACAACCGTGATAGGACACACACACATTCAAACACTACGGGAGATTGGGAACGCCATTTAGGCTAATCTGCATGTTTTTGGACTGTGGGAGGAAACCAGAGAACACAGAGGAAACCCACTAAGCAACATGCAATCTCCATCCACACAGACCCTGAAGCGGGAATTGAACCCAGACCCTGGAGATGCGAGCAATCAGTGCTAACCACTACACCACCGTGTCACTTATAATTATTTGCTATGTTTTTTCACAGACTCACCCAGAAAAGAGAAGGGAACCTCCCGGCATGGATCAGGACAGAACCAGAGGCAAGGATCTATAGAAACAAATAGAAACAAAATAGAAACAAATATTTTTTTAAATATAAATTTACTGCACAATCAAAAAATGTAATAAAAAATATAATAAAGCTACAGTATGTGAATAGGATATACTATATGTGTTAACCACCATCATTACCTTCAGATATCAACTGGTTGACTAATAGACCAAATATGTTATTAAAACAACCATAAGAGCTCTATTGTCATTAAAATATCTGCCTATAGATGTGTACAAACTGGTGCGTTCTCCTGAACCATTTAAGTAGTGAGCAGTCTTTGTAGTATAATTGAAATAAAATTCGCATTAATGTATTAGCATAGGATAATGAACAAAGATACGGTGATAATTCATTTCATGCCCAAATAAAAAAAATAAAAGAGCTGTAACCCACTGAGGACAGGGTTAGCTATTGCCCTCTTCCTCATAACCAACCCAATGACTGGTCTTCTGTATGTTGCTTTGATTGACAGCACAGAGAGATGCTGCCCCTCTCACCCAGAGATACTGTAACGGCCAGTTTTGTTGCCTTCTTCTTCTTTATTGTTGCTTAATGGAGTTTGGAATCTAGTAGATTACATCATCGCGTTCTCCCTCATCTTCCTGGCCTCGTAAAGAGCTTCCCTGATCTTGCTTTCTTTGCTGTCTTGGACAAGTTCAACCTGTTGTCCCACTCGGGGGTTGCAACATTCTCATAATACTTGACAGCAGGATTGATAATTCTGCAGTAAAATTTAAAAAAGGTTTTATTCTACAGTACATGTATTCTGTAAATCTATTCAATGGATGAGAGTTCTCAACCAGTTCTGTGCATCGTTTCCATACTTGCTTGTGACTTCCCTTGCCTTAATTGCACCTCCACTTTGTTTACTGATGGATTTCAACAGTGTCTCAGGACACTTCACAATCTTATTCCAGGTTTCCGACTGACTGGGGTTATTTCCTTCAGATCAATTAACCACTGAAACCACTCAACCCTGGCAAAGAATATTTCCACATTCTAAACACTTAATTGCCTGATGACCGCATCACCTGACAGCATTGTTACTATTTTTGTTGCTGTTGTTTTAACGTTGAAAAAACGTTAAGATGGAAAAGATGGTACAGTGTGTAAAAGAGTGTCCAGGTTCTTCCAGTAGAAAATATTCCAGCTGGTAAATTATGTCATACTTTTATGATTTTCCTTGGGCTCGTAATATTCATGGCAAATATTCAGTCTATGACCTCATCTCTGTAATCTTATTGTAATGTGTAACTATGTGTATGTAAACACACACAAATCCTATGTCATTATGGGCCTGTTTTTGGATTATTTTGCTTTTTAAGGTAAGATTCCCAATGTCTTTCTGGAATTTCTTTCTTTCTTTCTTTCTTTCTATCTTTCTATCTATCTATCTATCCATCCATCCATCCATCCATCCATCCATCTTAGGTTCAGAACTATATCTATCTATCCATCTATCTTAGGTTCAGAACTATATCTATCTATCTATCTATCTAAGGTTCAGAACTCTATCTATCTATCTAAATATCTATCTATCTATCTATCTATCCATCCATCATCTTAGGTTCAGAACTCTATCTATCTATCTAAATATCTATCTATCTATCTATCTATCCATCCATCCATCTTAGGTTCAGAACTCTATCTATCTATCTATCTATCTATCTATCTATCTATCTATCTATCTATCCATCTATCCATCCATCCATCTTAGGTTCAGAACTATATCTATCTATCCATCTATCTTAGGTTCAGAACTATATCTATCTATCTATCTATCTAAGGTTCAGAACTCTATCTATCTATCTAAATATCTATCTATC
>JAQMYL010000021.1:4422169-4440778 GCA_030014365.1 Clarias pachynema
TTGGACATCACCAATTAAAACCTGCACTTTGTATTCACTTGGGTTATCGTTGTGTAATATTAACATTTGTTTGATGATCGGAAACATTTAAGTGAGACAAAAAAAAGGAGGCAAATACTTTTTCACAGCACTGTAGATAAACAGTGAGCAAACACCACTAAGTGTGCACAAAAACTCTCGTTCCTCAGAAGCACTGGGGTTCGTGTCTGAGAAAGCGGCGTCTCCACGAGACCTGACAGAAACCACAGACATATGAGCGTGTTATGAAAATTCTAAAACAACAACAACAACACCGGGCTTGTTCACTCCAGGACACTAGCATGACCCGATGACCTGTCGGTACACGCACACACACACATGCACACACACCTTCTTGTTGAGCTGCAGGCTTCCTGACTTGCTGATATTGAGGGACAGTATGGCGTCTCTCGCTCCCACGAACAGCGTCTTCTCATCGCCGCTCAGCAGGAGCGTGGTGGTGTTCGAAACATCAGGGAGAGAGAAGACCGTGAAGGGGCGACCAGGACTGTCTGCAGATTCACACACAAACAAAACACACACAATTAATATCTGTGAACTTTAACACAAAAAAATAAAATCTCCTGAGTGAATCATTCAAGTCTTTATAATGTAGCTGCATGAACAATGAACAATTTGTTCTACACCTTCTGCTTACTTACATGATCAGCTAGGACATTATGATCACATGACTCATATTGAGTAGGTCCCTCCCTTACGCCACAATAACAGTGATGCACCGCGTGTTCTGACACCTTTCTATCACATCCAGCATTAACCTTTTCATTGTGATCTACACTAAACACTTCTGTTGGATGGGACTATACGGGCCAGCCTTCGCTCCCCATGTGAGCCTTGGACACCCATGACCCTGACACCAGTTCACCTTCCTTGGATCACACCACACACACAGAGAGCTCTGTATTACGTGGTGCCTCGGCATACAGATGCCCCAGGTTATGATTTTTTTCACCTTAAGAACTACAATTTTCCCCGAAAAGTGCCTCAGCATACGAAGCATGCTTGGCATACGTCCGGTTGCGCGATCGTCCGGGAGTCCCTCAAACCTTGTTCGCGTCAGTTTTGTTGCATTTTGTGCAAGATTTATTGAAGACCGTTTATTGGGTGCCAAGAACGTTAGCAAGAAGAAACGGGAGCCACTTTCAGTTCAGGTTTTAAAGCAACAACGAAGAAGTCGGAATAAGAGGAATCATAAATTAAGGTTTAGCGTGGTTTAATGTCTATGTATTTCTAGTTCTGCTTATGCAATAATTCTATCCTGAACGCTATACTTATTAGTGCTTTTACCCTTGCTGCACCGTGCGTCTTTACTTATAAGCGCTCAGTGGGGTTTTTTTGTTGTTTTTTTTTTTAAAACCAAGCAGCTCTATTAATAGCATTCAGCAGTGTGAGAGTTCCTGGAGCAGGTGTATTATACTCTAAACCCCAGACATTTAAGCATGTCTATCTGCACACGTACCATGACCACATGCTGGTAATTAAAAAACAGTGTCGAATAAAGGCAGAGTGGATGCGGTTTTATTGGGTTTCGTGATGACACACGCGCACGCACGCGCACACACACACAGCAGCAAGAGGTCTCAGGAGCTATAGAAAGAGAAGTGTGAAGGCTAAAGGATGTATAAAAACAACTATATGCTATAGAGCACAGGTTATACAAATACTGATATGAGCCTGGTGTGTGTGTGAGGAAAGTGTGAACGTGTGTTGTTTCTCAGAATTCTATTAAAATACACCTCAGGTCAATTTGGTTCCATTATGTATTTGTGTGGTCCCCTGAATTACAGCATATATATGTGTGTGTGTGTGTGTGTGTGTGTGTGTGTGTGTGTATTGTTACAACATAAGGAAATTTTGACGAAAATAATTTTCTCACATTAAGTACTTATAAGCACATTTGGTCCCCGAAAGTACACTAATATGGGTGCTTGTGTGTTTGTGTGTGTGTGTGGTGTCACCAGAACAGAGCAAAATATGCCAATGACATGAAACAAGTATGCCAATAAACCAGGATAATTGGTCATCTTGTCAAAATATGTGCTTATGAGGACCTCTGGTTCCAATACAGCACAGATGTGTATGTGTGGTGTGCGTGTGTGGTGTGTGTGTGTGTGTGTGTGCGCGTGTGCGTGCGTGTGTGTTGTCAACAGAATATAGCAAAATGTGCCAATGACACATGCGTATAAATAAGGAAAATGAGTCATATTGTCAGGATATGTGTTTGTGGGGACTTCTGGTCCCCATAAAGCACAGCTGTATAAAAGAGTGTGTGTGAGTATGTGCGTTTGTATTGTTACAAATATGACACGTCTCCAAAATATAGTAAACTACATTAACGTAACCTTTTGAAGCCTTTGGAAGATGTTAAGAAAAAAATTCTCTCACAATAAGTACTTATGAGCACATTTGGTCCCCTAAAGGACACCAATGTGTGTGTGTGTGTGTGTGTGTGTGTGTGTGTGTGTGTGTGTGTGTGTGTGTGTCAACAGAACAGAGCAAAATGTGCCAACGACACATGCATGTAATCAAGGACAATTGGTCGTTTTGTGAAAATATGTGCTTATGAGGACCTCTGCTGCCAATACAGCACAGATGCGTGTGTGTGTGTGTGTGTGTGTGTGTGTGTGTGTGTGTGTGTGTGTGTGTGTGTGTGTGTGTGTGTGGTCACCTGAATATATAAAAATGTGCCAATGACATGCATTTAAACAAGGACAATATGTCATATTGTCAGAATATGTGTTTGTGGGGACTTCTGGTCCCCATAAAGCACAGCTGTATGAAAGGGTGTGTTTGTGTGTGTTGTTTGTGTTCACAAATGTTTTTACACAAAACCTCTCTAAAAATAGTAAAATGTGACAACGAAATCAATGCATGCAAGGATCAATGCATGTACATAATGCGGCAAAAACGAGAAAATCCAATTCCATAAAGTCCTGTAAGTGTGTGTGTGAAAGTGAGTGTGTGTGGGTGTACAAGCAGATTACTGTATACCCACAGGGCCACTGGGTCAGAGGATAATGCACTAGCCTGAGATGGAGCGACAAAGCGACAAAACAGGAAGGAAGAATCAGATAATCAGATTGCGGTTAGGTTCTTCTTCTGTCTTAATAACATGACAACACCGTGAGTTTCTTAATGTGTGCTACTTTGAGAAATCCAAGCAGAGCGAACAAAGAATCATGATAAACCTTTCGGATTGTATAAGTAAGAGTTTTAGCGTGACTTGATTACTGCGCTACTGTATACCCGAATGTCCTGAAGGGTTTTATTCCTCTAATACTACAAAAACTCCATAAATACAATGTTTTTATTTTTCAATGAGCAACTTTTAAAGATCGCGCTTTGATCAGACTGCAGAAGCAATAAAAGTTGCTGAGCACCTGCGAGATGTATAGCTCATTTCCTGTTATCCGCTTTGTGAAAGCTAGTCACACTATTTAGAGCGTTACTATATAAAGCGCTATTACTACATGCTCGTTACAACTGACCTTTCGTTGATGCTACAGCTGGATCTACTGTCAGAAAAGTCATTAATTTAATAACTTCTGATTAATGACGTCAACAGCACTGTGGTAGAAAAGGTTCATCTGTGTTTGAAGTAACAAACTTTTTTTTTTTTTTTTAATCACACACTGATAAAACAGTTAAGTGTTAACAATGGCAATAATTTTGAATGTGATCATTTTTTTCTTCATTTCCCGAGTATAATTTTTTCCCCAAAACTAGGTTACACAAGGACTTAACGATCTAATCTATGATGTCAGAGTCCTGCTTCGTCCATTCACAGTTCTGAACAATATAAGCAAAGTCTTAAAAACAGGAACTAAAAATCATCTGATGCTGCATGCCACATGCAAAACCGTCACACGTCAACAGGTCTAAAATGCACGCTATGCGCTCTGACAAGGCCGCAGTCACGCAGTGGTGAAGGACCATTTTTTCTTAACACATTCTGTTAAGACACTGTGAAACACACTTTCTGACACTAAATGCCGAGGGTGATGCTGACAAGGAAAATCTCCCTGAAAAGGCAATAGGAAGAAACCTCGAGAGGAACCAGTCTCGACAGGGAACCCATCCTCATTTGGGTGATAACGGATAGCAGGGATTGATCTGTGTGTCAGCAGGCTGAAAGTTCAATATAACAGGAGAGGTGTTTAAGTTAATATGGAATCCAGTTTGTACACCAATTTTAATGTTGATGTTTTTTCTTGGCCTTTGTCCACCACATCAGATCATCTGAGCCGAACGACCTGGCATAGGTTTTACACCATCCTTTTGCATCCCTCCAATTTTAATTGCGTTAATACTTTAATACTGGCACCGTGTGCAGTGGATGTGCTGTGGTATGGGTCGTAGAACGTCGTGGCGACCCGGCAAGCTCAAACCGCTGACCATCCAAACAGCAACCCAGAGCCTCAACCGCCTGAGCCACCACTGCTCCCTGATGTCAACATGGATACATGGGAAAAATTTACTCCAAAGACTGGACATCTGAGGACATCTGTTTTTCTTTCTTTATTATTATTATTACTGCATAAACATTTAAAATGTTCTGAAGATATCACTCTGAAGATTTAAAGCATCCCATTAGCTATAAAAAGAAAAATGCTGCGATGAGAAAATATTTGTATCTCAGATAACCAAAGTAGACCTTTATTTACACATTCCCATAAGAGGTTCCTCTACAGAAATACTCGGCTACAAAAGTATTGGCACCCTTGCATCTAAGAAGGGATACAGCGGACGTATTTAGACCTCGAACACGAAGAGTGAGTGCCGGTTTAAAGTCAGCAGGTTCTCCATAAATAATATTTGGTAAAGCTTTTACATTTAGGCATAGACACTCTCACCCAGAGCGACTTCCAAGAGTGCTTTGAAGATCCCGTCATGCACGCACTAGGTCAGGGGTGGGCAAGTTCAGTCCAACAGAAGTTGAGACCTGCAGACTTCAGCTGAAACCCTGAATGGATTAGCTTGTTCAGGTGTGTTTGATTAGGGTGAACCCAAATATAGGATTTTATATATTTAATGAAAACTTCAAAGCACTTATGTAAGTTTTCATTTTCTTTAATCACAGATCTATCAATAGCAGTGTTTCTTTTCTGTATAGCTGGTCCTTGAGGACTGACATTAGCAGACACTTGTTTTTTTTTAGAATGGCATAGTAGCATAGTGGTTAGAACTTTGCACCTCCATGGCCTTTGAGGGTTTGACACCGGTCTTCAGGTCTGTGCGCATGGACTTTGCATGTTCTCTCTGTTCTTGTTGGGTTTCCTCTGGGTACTCTGGTTTCCTTCCAAATATTCATATTAGGCCAATCAGTGTTTCCAAATTGCCTGTAGTGTTTGAGTGAGTACCTGCATGTGCCCTGCAACTGAGTCTCCTCTATCAGAATAGTGAATGATGGAGTTGACCAAGATGGTCTACTTAGACCTTATACACATCCAGTGACATCATAATCTTAGAAGACCACTGACAATGCACAGTTCGAAAGTGACCTATGATATACGAGTTACGTTCTGGGAGCACGTCTGTAAGTCGAATTTGTTCTCAAGTCTGACAAAAGTGAGCCTTATATGCCTGTTACACGAATATACAATGTAAAGCATACTGATCCACTGGAGTGTGTATTTTTTGTACAATACAAGAAAATCAACAAATGTTCGTGGAACCGAGGTCCGTATCTGTGTCGCTTTTATAGTACCATGTTTGTTTATGTGGACTTCAGGTGTAATTTGGAGAATGAGACTGCTGCTATGAAAAACAGCTAATCATGCTCAGAGTCAAAAAGTTGTCATTTTGAGCATAAAATAACACATCTGAGGATTCTGATAAAAAATAAAAGCCCCTCATAGACACGCCCCCCTCTGCCCAGACCGCAGTCATGCCATGCAGGAGGAGGCGTCACTGCTCAGAAAACTTAACGGAATCTGACTTTCCTTGCTGCGTAATTCTCTGCACAGAGGGCTGTGTGAGGGGAAACATTTACAGAGCAGCGACGGAAACCAGTCAAGGTTCTTTTTTAAAATGCGGTCAGGTTTTGTGGTCGTGTCGCGTTCACTCTTTTTTTCGCTTGAGAAAATCTGCAACAAGAGAAGCATCTATGTGGGATCTGATCATAGCCGTCTGTTTTACTTACTGGAGTTATTCAGCTTTACGTTGTGTATTGTTACCCGTTCGGTTCCTCAGTTCAGTAATAGGACATTACAATTTCACGTCAATTTAATACTATAATCACATTACAGGTCACGTTGCTCAATGCTGAAGTTTTTTGGTCAGATCAGCTTTCCCTTGTCATGACGGCTCACATTCATAAACACAAGAGACTTTTATCTGACGCTTACGTGGACGAGTCCGTCCTCTGAAACGGCACACATCGATGCGTCTTTGTTCGCGCCATCTGGGTTAAAACAAGTCATTTGTACAAGCGCTCATTCATTTCAAACAATAAATAGCAATTTTAGCTAAAACATGCTTGGGATTTGTTGGGATCTTTACTTTTTGAGGAAGAAAGCCATAAGCCCAACTTTAGCTGTTTTACAAACTATTGCTAGCGCTGCTATGAAATCCCCTCCCTGCCGGTGGCGGTGAACTGATGATGTGTGGACCGTTTGCATGCGCAGAGATCCGTGTTCTCATTCAAGGTGCATGACCACGTTTTTGCTGAGTCGGAAACGGAGAAAAATAGATACTTCTGGTGTGCTTCTGCAAATTATTTAAACGCTGCAAATCATTAACCAAAAAACAAACAAAAAAAAAAGTTAAAAAGTTCTATATAAATAAAAACAACATTAGATCATTGGCTAGGAGGCATTTAGAACTGAAAACGGTACGAGTAAAATGTGTTACGCAATTATCAATCAATCATAAGTTAAAAAAAAACATAACACAAGATTTCTCAACCCTGATCCTGGACCTGGTCCACTGCATGTTTTATTCTTTTCCTTGCTCCATCACACACACACACACACACACACACACACACACATGCTTACATTCAGGAAAGCCTGCTAATTAGCTGATTAGATAGCTCAGGTTGTGAAAACACTACAATGTACAAAGGTTGAGAAGTGCTGACTCGGGAGAGTTGGTCTGGAAGCGGATCAGAGCCACTTCAGCGCTCGTTGTTGTTCTCACCTGACTGAAGAACCACACGAAAGTGCCGCAATAACTGAAATTCAGTACTTTAATGGACTAGACCGCGCTATGGTTATGCATTTGGTGAAGTGAAACCCTGTTCACTCGGCCACTTCTCCTGGTCTGGTGCTGTTCAAGAAACAAAATATGTTGCGCAACTTCACATGAGGGTTGAGGAAATTCCTGCTTGAACCTGTGCGTACACGTCCTGAATGACACTGACACACACACACACACACCTCTTTGCGCCAGAGAGCGGAAAGATTTGAAGGATGTGTGCAAATGCATGTGTGTGTTTGTGTGTAGGAGGAATTTACTCCCTATGAAACCACAAACTTTTCCTTTTTTTCTTTAAGACAGCATGAGATCCTGATCGCCACCAGTCACTTTTACTTTTCTTTACAGATCTATGGACTGAAGAATTAGCGCCCGCTTTGTTATAGTCCAATAACTCGCTGTGTAAAGGTTACACAATTCACTAATTAAATCGACTATACGGGATCACATTATTATTGAGGCAAATCGACATCTATCTGTAGGACCTTTATTTATAAAGCTTTATTTATTATTATTAATGCTTTATTTATAAGCATGCCTTAACTTTTCTAAAAAATTCACATTTTGTAAAAAAAAAAACATTTTAAAAAATGGGTAAAAATTTTCTTTTAACGTGCCCCATAGAAACTGAGATCGAAACATTCAGCCGGGTCTCCTGAGCCCAATGGAATGATCTTGGTCCATAACGCACCGAGTACCCTTTTGGTACCCATGCTTTACCACTTTGCTCCCTTGACTCCTATCTCGCTCATTTTTGGTCCAATTTAAAACAAATTGGCATGTCGTGTGGCTTGAAAATCTTTGTAAAAATCATGCTGATCGAAAATATTTCACTCCTTCAAAATTGGTCCTGAATTCAAATCACTCAATAGACTAGAATGGGTTCTGTAGAGTGGAGGAACTTTGAGAAAAAAACGCATTTGGACCACTTTGGAAAAAACTGCCATTCTGTGCTCTTTTTATTTATTTTTTTAATACATAAATGAAACTTTAAAGCCTCTTCAAAAAATCCAAAAACCAAAGCTCTAGCCCCTAAGGGTCCTGTGATTATAAGTACATGTACAGTAGGCCCAGGCGTCCCATTGGTTTTGAAGTGAAAGCTGGATATATTCTCTGTGTCTGTGACATTCACATGTAGGCTGGGGTGAGTGGACCATCTACAGACTCATATCTTTGTAATCGTATGGGAAAGAAACCAGACATGTTCAGTATCTTGGCCAGGAATAGCAGTGCACCCTGAACTGCACGACTTCTCCAGGAATCGCGTCCACTTTTCATACAAACGCTTACACATGGACAAGCTCCCAACACAACAGCTTAGAATTATCCAGAACACTCCTCTACTCATTACTGCTAACGACACATCATCGTTCATGTTACGGGATTTCATCATCCTTCACTAAATTAGCATTTAGAATTGAAACACCTCCTCACAGAGCCATTTCATGCAAAGCTTTTAATTTCACTCCTCTAACGACAATAAACCGTTAACGTTTTCACACAAGAAGTGAAAATATCTGGCCCTACTTTTGGGGTGCTTGCTCCATCCTGTGTGTGTGTGTGTGTGTGTGTGTGTGTGTGTGTGTGTGTGTGTGTGTGTGTGTGTGTGTGTGTGTGTGTGTGTGTGCAGTAAGGCATTTTTCAGAAAGTAGATGTGAAACTTGACACATTGGTGAGGAAAAGAGGAACTAAGTCAGCAGAGTGGCGCAGAAAAGAGGGAAAGAATTCTTTATGTTGAGTGATCGGACTCCAATCCTGCAGTTCATCTGTTACATCAGTTACAGGTTTGTCATTTTCCTCAGGACTTACTAGAATAACGAGGGATTACAAATGTGTTGTTTCGAACTTATTTTATACTAAATGACCCCAGGCATTAGAAATTGAGGAGGAAAAATATTATTTTTGTATCACAGTTCTTTTGTGTAGAAATTCATTCATCAGCACATAATAAGATATATATAATATAATAATATAATATCTAAAAAAAGAAAATATATATATATATATATATATATATATATATATAAATAAAAGAAAGGTTTTGTTTCAACGAGTCTCATTCTGTCTGTATGTCTGTATGTCTGTCCAGCCAGACTTTGTCACAGCATCACGCAAAACCGTCTAGACGAAATTTGATGGAACTTCTGCAGTACTTAGATATCCGCCTTAGTTTAACCTGCACCATAAATGAAATCAAAATGATTAAAAGCGATGCTATGAACAGTTACAGTGTCAGATTTAACAATCTACTTTAAAACAATCTACTTGCTCAATGTAAACAAACACCTGCACCATTTAGAAAAGCTAAACCGAATGTTTTTTTACTGGGATTAGTTCATATTTTCACAGCTGAAATAACACTCCTGTAGTGGTTTCAAGATAAAACTTCATCTTTATCCGATCTACGTTTTCGATTTCTCACCTGTGATTCACTCTCCGATTCCCGGACAGGAAGTGTATTTGGGTGACGACGAAAGAAGTACAACAAAGTGTAAGATTCTCAACCTTACAAAAATGTTATTTCTTTGCATTAATAAGTTAGACGAAGGGTTCTGCTGTACAGAAAGACAATGACCATGACGAGTACTGACACTAGTAACCAATATTCCTGCTGACAAACAGTATGAAAATGTCTTTTCCCCCCACCGCCAGTTCACTTTACAGATTTTACTGCACCTTCGACCACATCCTCTACACTTTCCCCTTGTTCCTCTTGTTTCTGTGCAAATGAATTGAGAAAGAACCACTACTACACCTGAAGTCATGCAGCTGGCACATGACTGGCACCTTTCTTATTTATTTTCATGAGAAAACAATCTCTGGATCAGACATGCTTTTCTTGGAATTTCTCCAGAAGAAAAATGCTCGAGTCAAGTGTGTGCACCTCATCGCGGCTACAACCGCAAAAGATCTGTAGATCACAATCAACAGCACACCCACAACATTCGGTCATGAACAGCAGCAATAACACAATTTTACTCTCCATTTAATAACAAAGCTACACTTGTAGCCAACAAACCGACTCTTAGCATTTAAACAGATGTGAACTCGCACTGACGGAGCTTTACCACATTCACAAACTTTTTTTTATGACATGCCAAATTGGTGAAACTCTTAACTCTGATGTCACATGCTATAACCGCCTATAATATATAAATACTTTGAGTATTTGAGAGAATATTTGAGCACCGCCTACAAAGTTCTGGAAGTGCCGCTATGATCCACCTACGAATACAAAAGTCCCAGTTTGGGTTGAACACCACTCGTAGTTCCACGTTAAATAACTTAGCATTAAAATTCCTGATCTTGTACAGTTGTGGCCAGGCTTTGAGAGTAAAAAAATGTAATAAAAAAATTCCTGATCTTGCTGTTTCAGTGTTTTAGACCTTTTTGTCAGATCTAAAACCATCAGCCTACCATCAGTCCTGCGTCATCCCAACGGTAAAACATCCTGAGACCAATTATGTGTGGGGTTGCGTCTCAGCCGAGGGAGTGGGCTCACTCACAACTTTGCCTAAGAACACAGCCACGAGTAAAGAATGGAACAAAACTTCTCCCAACCATCCAGGATCAGTTTGGTGATGAACAATGCCTTTTCCAGCATGATGGAGCTCCTCATCAAAAGTGTCTCAAGGAACAAAACATCGTAATTTGGGGTCCATGACCAGGAAACTCCCCAAACCTTAAAAAACCCACAAGTTCTTCAACTGGCGTTGATTATGCAAGAATGGGCGGCCATCAGTCAGGATGTGGCCCAGAGGTTGACCATATACCAGAGTAACATCTGACTAAAAGATCTAAAAATGCTGAAGCAGTAGACTTTGTGAATATTTATATATGTGTCATTCTCAAAACTTTCAGACACAGCTTTAGGGGGAAAAGGAAAAGAAAAATACTCAGACGAACAAAGCACAGATTTCAATTTAAACTTTTGAGTCAGTGGAAAAAATTCAAATTGAATAAATAAGTCCACAGCATTTTTACTTTTTTAAATAGACGCCAGTGAAAAGCAGATTTCCAGGAAGCCAGATTTAGATCCAGAGGCGACAGGAGTTAAAAATAAATAAATAAAAAAATCTGAGACGACATGGTGAGGAAGATCTCTTAAGAGGAACGAGGTACAAAAGGGGAACCATGATGATCTGGATTCATATGAAAGTGAAATTATGAATCATTACAGTATTCAGGTGTACAATGTCGTTGTTCATATTCATTTGCTCTCTTTAGCTGAAGCAGAAACGGCACTTTCATTCAATCTTGACATTAAAGTAAGTAAATGCGAAAGTAAATGCATTTATTATAAACCCACAGGCATGACATGCCTCACTTCCTCAGTCACTTTGTTCCCCAGACGGAACGGTAAACCCAGACCGATGTCTGCAGCAGTGTTAAACTGGGTTTTGTAAATTCAGGCAAATGATTTCTATAAAAAGCATGCAGCAGCTTTCAGTAACTGTCTGTTGTGATGACAGTCACAACAGAACCTTATCGAACCTTGGATGTGAGAAGTACAGCGGATACTGCGTGATATTTACCAATGAACTACACTATGAGGGGGTGTTCGAGTCAAACCGGGACTTCTGATCATGCAGAATAACAGAACACAGTAAAAACACCCTTTAATTTCTCTATATAATCCCAGTGTTTCATAAGGTAGAAAGTTTCCTCAGTGCACCTGATCCATGATCGTTCTGCTCGCCTCACGTGCGGAAATGTCAGAAATGTGGCAATAACTCCCAGAAGAGGTGCAAGGCGTGCAGTGGGCAGTATGAGGTGCAGAGATTGTAGTCGTTTTAACTCACATAATTGTGTTCTGTTATTCTGCACAATCTAAAGTCACAGTTTGACTTGAACACATATGGTCACTGATAGGGTGAAGTTTTCTGTGTTCTGATTGTAAGAGTCCGTAGTTTCCCAGTAAAACCCAGAAGCTGTGTAATTTTTCTCATTAACAAGATATTCTGACTATTATGACTGTATTATTACAAGTAAGAACAGGAACTAACTAGTTTCACAGAAGGTAAATAACAACAAAAGTAACCATGGACAAATACACAAAAAAAACGTTTAGTAGTAATAGTATATACACTATATAGACAAACGTATTTGGCCAAACCTGCAATGACGTTGTATCCAAATACATACAGTTTAATGCACTGTTTTGCAGCTACAGTTTCTCTTCTTGGAAGAATGATTTCTGAAGTTGTTTCTTTGGGAATTCATTCTGTAGAGCATTTATGAGGTCAGGCTCTGATGTTAGACGAGAAGGCCTGGCTTTTTGCAATCTCCGTTCCACTTCTTCATCCCTAAAGGTGCTCGACGGGGTTGAGATCAGGGCTCGGTGTTAGGGCCGGTCAAGTTCTTCCACACCTCACTGAACTCATCAGAGCATGACTCTATAGTCCTCGCTTCGTTCACTGGGTCACAGTGATGTTGGAATAGAAAAGGGCCTTCACCAAACTGTTGCCACAAGGTTGGAACCATAGCATTGTCCAAGATGTCTTGGTATCCTGAAGCATTAAGATTGCCCTTCACTGGGGATTGCCCTTCACGGATTTAAACCGGAATTTAATATTGAACTGGTTTGACCAAATACTTTTGTCTGTAGTAATTGATATAATAGCTCAATGGGAGAAAAAAATAAAAATACATTGGTGCAGGAACATCAACTCTGTCTAACATCAGGTTGCATCACACCACTCCATCTCCGATTATTTTCCTACAACACACCCCTGGATTGTTTTTTCAGGCCTTCCATGATCCATAGCGCCAGGAGCAAGAACATTAATTCAGTCTAATGTTTACCCGAAATTACCAAAATCAAATCCACCTCAATCTGTCATTATTTGGCAGGAGGTGTGTTATTGCTGTGTCGTATCGAATTAAACCTGTCTATTGAAGTGGAGTTTGAACCCTGGCTTCTGTCGGGTCTTGTTTATCCCCAGAGGAACACACTACCTCACACCAGTCAGAGCGAAACTGCTGTAGGTATTAACACCCCATTAACACGCCTGAAGCAGCAGCACAATCAGCATTAGAACACAAAACATGAGGAGGAGTACTGTGTCGGTTCCACATGCGCCTCTGGGGCAGCTCGGGACATGACTTGGTGTGCTGGACCAGGACGTTGGTGTCGGTTCCTTTGCGGTGCACTGGATGCCTTTTTTTTTTTTTTTTTTTTTTAAGCAATTTGTGCCAGGTCCAGCATGGGTGAGCCTCAGGTGCCCCTGATCCCGTACCAGTTTACTGATCTATAGTTAATAATCAAGGTTACTGACTTAGAGTTGTGTAATTAGTTGTGTAACTAATAGAGTTGTGTAAATGTTATGGCTGTTGTAGTTGTAACTTTCCACAACGCCTAACAAGAGTCATGATGAGGGTCTGGAACCAGAGGCAGATTTTTACGGCTTGACATCTGTCTTTGTATTCCGGTTAAGTTGAACGTAGTCGCTTTCGCTCAATAATACACACAAAATACACACACACACGAGCAGCATTTCTCTGTGAATTCCCATAAACGAGGTCCTGTTGAGCAATTCTGCGTTTGAGTGGTGCAGAAAATTGGGAAATAACAAGCTTCACACTCGCCGTCAGACAGAAAACAAAACCGCACACACCACACACACACACAAAAAAAAAAAACCAACACAGTTTTTTCCGTATGTAACAGACATGTACTGTATGAGACGTGAGATATGGAACGTGGGCTTCTAGCACATTTCTCTACTGGTGCTGAAAAACTAATAGTTTCTCAATAGGGAAATAATCAGACTGAACCGATGATCTACCTGGAGCTGATTCCAGAACGCCTAGAAGTGTCTTCATTATCCATCCTCCAACCCATCTACTCCACCCCAGAAACTTCATTTATTATTTAATTAAAGCACGACTGATACATTTCATCAGTTTACAGTTAAATTTAATGCCACGAAACTGGTTAGTTCATGATCTCGCAGCTATAAACGTCTCTCACTTTCATACAACAAAGCACTGATTCTGGAGACTCCTTCCTTTTAACTGTATCAACTTAAAAGAAAAATAATCATGGTTTCACCTAAAAGTTTTCGACTGGAGGAACATCTGGTCGTGCTGATTATTTAAAAATAATAATTAAATCGTAATATATTTAAATATATGTTTTAAAGAATGACATCATGTTAAGGGTTAAAACGAGAAATATGTAAAAAATACGCAAAGTTTGAAAAACACAGAAACATGTCGCCTTTGCAGAATGAGCCAACCACACACACACACACACACACACACACACACACACACACACACAAAACCGATGTAACTATCCGCCTCTACAGAACAAACCCTCTATTCATTAAAAACAAGCCACAATAAAGAAACAAAACAACTTTTTCTCCCGACTCAGCGGTTTCATAGCAGCTCTGCCTCTTCATCTCCTTCAGCAAAACAATCTGACCCGAGTCACTTACATTTCCTCCTCTGTGTACACCGTTTTCTTGACCCGTAAACCATACACTGAGTCACACACCCCCCACCCCCCCACACTCCACCCTGCCCCACAAACACAATCCACACCACACCATTGTTCAGAATCCTAATCCTAATGTGAGATAAAATATATATATCGATTCAAAATGCTGGTAATTTTTGTATCATTTGCATAAATAATAATGGTTTCCGCACTAACTTACACGGAGACTGCGTCAAAACGTCGTATTAAAAACCCGTGTTGCTGTTTTATGCGCGGACGTGTCTCCAGTGTCGGAGAGACAAGAGGACAAAGGGACAAAAATATCAACGTAGAAATTGCTTTTTAAAAAACAAAAAGCTTTCTGATTTATAAGGAATAATAAAATTGTAACATTTGGCTGTAGTACAAGAGGAATAAAACCCTTAACCACATAAAGAGTCGTTCCCTTAACCAGCACGCCTTCATGTCTCCAGTGTCAGGACGTTTCCTGTGATCAAAGAGAGACGAGCAGACGCGCTGGTTACAGGAACAACTCTTTATAACTGATGTAACATGTAAGTGATAACAGGAATTTAACCTCACCGCTGTGGGCCAGGTTCCATCCCGCATGGGCAGGAAAAGCCTTGTGAGGCCACAAAGTCTGTGGAAAAAAATCTAACTACAAATTGTTTAAAAGCGGTGCATGCTGTTTTATAACCAATAATAAAATTGCAACTCTGGGCTGCAGTACAAGAGGAATAAATCACTTGGACAATGATCCATTTTTAGTTGGTAACAGTTGCTCCATTACACACTGGGCCTCATCATAACACCTTACTGTTGATTATTTTCCCCATAACAGCACATCCGCAGGTGCCTCGGATATAACCGAGTCCTTATAAGCCGATCACATGAGCACCAGAGTGATGCAACAGAAGCGCGTTTGCTCGGTCATCTGGAGATCTTGAGTTCGAATCCCGCCACAGCGCTCTTTAGCCGGGAGGTGGCATGGGGGGAGAGGTGCGCGCTCTCAGACACGGCCATCACAGATGCACTAGACAGTCATGCGAGTCTACCATCCTGACTTGTATTAATATCGTAACAATACAATATTACATAAATACATTAGATACCTGTATAATTTGAGCAATACTTTTCCTTCTTCCCCTCTCATGTGCAACATCTGTATTTTGAGTTTATGTTTATTGCGCAATATGGTACTTACTGCTTTAGGACTCTTTTTATTGTATTTTATTCTTATTTATCTTATTTTAGTTTATTGACTCAGAACTAATTCTTGAAAAGTTGTTGAATAATCGTCTGTGTTTTATTGTATACATCAAACTGAAATCACAAAAAGTCCTTTCGTTTGATCTCCTTTATAGTTATGGAACAAAAAAAAAACATTTAAATCAGGATCAGCCAAAATTGGAATCAGCAGGACGGACTTAAATAATAAAAAATTAACAAATAATAATAAACACAGGGACTGGTATCGGGTAAGAAGATTAGAATCAGTGCATCTCTATTAATATATTCTGTATATAAAACGATGAACACATGATGAACTGCAGCTTGTTATTCCTCGTGTGCTTGAAAGAAACTCATTGTTTCAAGTCAGTAAAAAAAGAAGAGGAAATGTGATTTGAAAGTCAGGTAAAAAAAATAATAAAATAAAAACACTGTAATGTGATCTGACCATTGGCGTCTGTGACGCTACACACACAAGCGGCCTTTATTCCCTTGCAGCATCAAAGTCCTTCACTGTATCAATAAATATAATTTACATCTAAACACAACAGAACACAAGTGTGTGTGTGTGTGTGTGTGTGTGTGTGTGTGTGTGTGTGTGTGTGTGTGTGTAGGAGATATTCATTGACGAGGAGTGAAACGGGTGTGAGGTTCCTTTGTTCAGTAAGACTGAAGACCTGAGACGCAGTGCCGCTGAACTTCTCTTTTATAAGAAGAAGCCTTTAGTGGGAATAAGAATCCGTGGACGTGTTTCAGATCAGACGTCATCCTGTTTAAGTCATATTCATCCCTGAACAAGTCATGATTTAGTTACGGTGTGGAGAAGCCCCAAAGAAGTGTACCACCCAGACTGTTCCATACCCAGAGTGAAGCATGGTGGTGTACCAATACACACAGCAAGACTGGTGACAGAGTGGTTTGATGAACAAGAACGTGAAGCTGAACATCTCCCATGGCCTGCACAGTCACCAGATCTAAATATTATTGAGCCACTTTGGGGTGTTTTGGAGGAGCGAGTCAGGAAACGTTTTCCTCCACCAGCACCACGTAGTGACCTGGTCACTATTCTGCAAGAAGAATGGCACAAAATCCCTCTGGCCACATATATAACCTACATGTCTTTGGACTGTGGGAGGAAACCGGAGAACCTGAAGGAAACCCATCAAGCACGGGGAGAACAGGCAAACTTCATGCACACGGAGACGGGAATCAAACCTGGCCGGGAATCGAACCCGGACCCTGGAGGTGCAAGGCGACAGAAATTCTAAACAAACGTAGCAAATGATTCACTCCTACCACATGTGCTGCATACAGGTATATTAACTTTGTGTAATTTCTGATTATTGGTTAAACGATGACCTAATGGAACGAGGGCATTAATATAAAGATGCGATGTGTGTAAAAGGAATGCGAATGCAGCTGCGACCCGATTACCCTGGTCGGAAAACGTCACCACCGTGGTCCGGGTTCATTCCCCGGGTCGGCGCACTCTTAGCGCAGGTCCTAACGAGCGGACGTCCCAATGCCTAATGCCTAATTAAAACAACGTGCTCGGTTGAAGGGAGCAGCCGGAAGATAAAGCTGAAGAAACACAGCTGGCGCTTCTAAACCTCACAACAAAAAAAGTTTTTGTTGTTCATCATGTGACGGATTTGCTAAATCATCACTCAGGATTGCGCAACGGGCTAGAAAACAAAACATTAACCCTGTCATGTTTGTGAACTTTGTCACTTTATTTTAGTCGAACACAGGCATAATTCACTATATTCATGCATGAGCCTATCTGTAGTTATCTGTTCAGTTCAGTTATCTGTTCAGTTGGAGTTTATTTATTACTGTAATGCATGCATGAAAAAAAAAAACTTGATGTTATCTGATCAATAAATAAAGATTAATTAACAAAGATGACAATCTTACCGAGAGGAAAGGTGACACGGGGGATGATGTGAGCGTGGCTGATGCTGCTGCTGCTGCTGCTGCTGCTGATGAAGATGAGGATGACGGCGAGGAGCCGTGCCTGTGCTGACGCCATCCTGCCTGGACGAGGACGAGGCTGAGCAGGTGCACTATCTGAGAGCGTTCGTCTCGGCGCCGCCGTGTCGTTCAGCGTCTGTCCAATACGAGCTCGCGCGCCGCTTGTACGGCCCACAGGAAGTCAGCGCCGTCATGTCATCTGTTTTCGAGAAGACAGAGGTGCATGATTATTGACACAGAAGGCGCACAAGTCACTGTTTCCTTCTTGTCTAGAGCTCACTTCCTCTTTCTGAGGCGAGAATCGAGTGCAAAACCACAGCTCTCCACCGTGCAGCACTGATATCTCAGGATCAGAACTGATGATATCAGCACCGAAACCTTTGTCAGATCATTATAACATATAAACTGAGTTCCAACTAACCCTACGAAGACACCTCAGTGTGTGTGAGAGAGACAAAGAGAAAGAGTGAGAGTGATGATGCATGCTGTACAAAATCATGAATTGGTCTCGATTTGACTTGAACACCACTTCAGAACACAAGCTCTTGTTTGTGTGTGTGCATGTGTGTGTTTGTGTGGATTTACAGTCAAACCTTGGGCAAGCGTGCTGGTATAATCACAACACTCGTACAGTACAGGCCAAAAGTTTGGACACACCTTCTCATGTATCTGTCAATGTGTTTTCTTTATTTTCATGACCATTTACATTGGTAGATTCTCAC
>JAQMYL010000021.1:4442980-4458014 GCA_030014365.1 Clarias pachynema
TACAAATTGCTATATTGTGATATATATCGTTATTGAGGTAGAAAATTGCTTCTACCGTGATAGAAGATTTTGGTTATGGGACAATTTTTTACAGCTTACATCACTCTTAGAACGAAATAAATAAATAAATGAATGAAATCTGCATTCACACCACAGTGCTGTTAATCAGTCGCACTCATTCATGTTCTGCTGCCCTGCCAAAACCCCAGTGTAGTCAAAAGGGAACCTGGATGTTCCTGGCAAAACCCCTTCAGGGAAAAAACACAAAAGCCCAACTCACGCAACAAGCCAAGGACTTCAGCCCAAAAGGCCAGGGTTTCTCAAACCCTCAGACAAAACCAGCTTCATTTGTTTCTTCTGCGGGTTTTTTTTCGTTCAGAGGAAACACCTTTGGGCAGAATGAGTCAAATCCAAAGCACATGAACAAAAGGGAACACGGCGATGAAGCAAGAGGATTCAGACGGTGCATGTACAGAGATGAGTCGAGTGCAGTCACAGACTGGAAAGCGTGCTCTTTAATGGAAGAGCAACTCATTTCATAATTACAGCTCAGCGATCAGACTGAACAGCTGTTTCATTCACAATTACACTAAAGAAAGAAACTAGAGATACGCAAATCACTCAAATTTAATACCAAAACTTATATTATCCAAAAAAAACAGCAAATTTTATCCGCTCCAGAGGTGAGTTTTTAAGACAAAATGTCGTATTGTGAAACGAATTTTCCCATAGGAAATAATGTAAATGCAGATAATCCGTTCCAGCCACCCAAAAATATTACCAATATTACTAATTTTCAACACTCTAATCATAAGTTTGCATGTAAAAACAACAAAACTTTTTCGAAAAGACATGTAAACGTAGCAAAATATGAAAAACAGATGTTAAACCTTAAATTATGACCCCACTAGGCACATATTTCTTTCTTAACCTCCACTGAAATTGGCATTCATACACACATCAAGGATGTATATACACAGACGCATAAAAAAAAAAAACTTATACAAACAAATTAAGTCATCAATTCAATAACTGACTATATATAAACATAAATGTGTAAGGATAAAATCATGCCCAAGCGTTCACATTCGTTCACACTGGAAGAATAAAGTGACTCAAATCTGATTTTTTTTTTTTTTATCCTAGTGTGAAACAGATCTGCTTTTTTTGTGTCTGAATGCACAAAACTGATGGGTTTTTTTTTAGATCAGATCTAGGTCACTTTTGTACTTGGATCTAGATCCGATATATACAGTATCTGATACGTGGTCACATGCCTTGAATGAGAACAGGCAGATCACAAACCACGCAACTTTTTGAAATCATAGCCGTGCTAGCAACAACTGTTAAAACAGCAAAATCAAGCCGTCTGGCTTTATTCCTTCATCTGGACCTCAACAAATACAGCCGACTAACTACTAGAATAGATGTGTCCACATTAGAGTAGAAGTACAGTCAGTTGTAATTATACATGTGAACCGTTTAGACGTATGTAAATCCAATCTGACCAAAAAATCATAATTGAGCAATATTGAGCCTATAATGTGAACGGGAAAATATCTGGATCTGGAGTAACCGTTCCCACTATAAATACTCCTAATCCAGTTTCCATTAACACCAAATCCCAAAATTTTTTATTCCACGGGTGTTTGAATGACATCTACTTCTAATCTCCTGATTCTTCAATACAGTCTTATGCAACGTCAGTGCAACAATGTTCCTTTGGGCTGCGCTCACACTGCAGATCTGGTTCTTTTGACTCAGCACGGAGTGTGCTTTTACAGCTGCGACTGCCTGGACAAGAAAACATTTTGATAAGTGAAAAAGTGTGTGCGTGCGTGTGATTTCTAAGAATTCCGCTGAACATTTCTCTCTAATCCCGTTACTGGACGATCCACCGGGAGTTGCTGTTCACAGAGTACCGCCGGCTCTGTGGGACTGGTGCGGCTCTGGGCTTGGGGTTTGTGAAACAAAAAAGAAAAGAAAAAAGAAAAAGAAAGAATGAAAGAAAAAAACAGGATATAAAATCAAAAATGAAACCGTTCCAACACACACGACTGATATCGGACAGTGACAGTTAGTGGCCAAACTTGAATGGTCTGAGATTAACAAGTACCTAATTATATAGTATTGTATCTTCATTCATCAGTACAAGCATCTCAGCACGTACACACACACACACACACCAGTCATCAGGGCACTTTACACCATTTCCCTTTTTCAGATTTCAGTCAAAAATTCACTTCATGGTGCGCACTTGCAGAAAACTAATCACAGCAGAAGCTGAGTAGATGCTGATTGTTTTCCGATTACAGCACATCTAAAAGTGTTTGATTCCTCTAACCCTACGGAAAGGCTCGTTCTACAAAGCTGTGTGATTAACCTGGTTGTACAATATATTCGATCTTTTGCCGGTCGATCCACTGAATCAACAGAATCCAGCTCTTAAACAATCCAGTCACTGTGTGGAGTTGTTGTTTACATGGTTTTCCTCTTCAGTTCTTTGGAATCATCAACTCAGAGCTCAAAGGTTGTGTGAACATTAAACAGACGGACTGGCTCATCTCTATCTACAGAGACTGACAGTAATGTCCTGAGAGTGTATTACATCATAAAAACATATCCAACGTGATAAGAAGTAAATAAATCCGTCCTCTCGGCGGCATTATTCTAATCGCTCGTTGAGAGATCATTTAGTTCCCACGGTTTGTCCAGTCTCGTCAAATGACTCACAAATCACTTGGTGAACCTGATACACGAGTCACATGAATCACAAGGCTTAAGGTGGCGAGTCTGGTGATGGCGTGTGTACACAGCAATAGTGGAATATTCAGAGTAAGGTAATAGTGTGTGCCAGTCATTGCAAATTGCTTAAAAAACCTCTGATACCACAAGGCTGTTGAATTTCCGATTCTGATCGGTCAGAAGGCGTTGAGTCATTTTCAGTGACTGCAGCTCTGATGCGTTGGTTGTATCAATGGACCGCTTCTATTGTTGCTATGTTTTCTATGGTAACACAATCTAAAAAATGAACGATAATGTATAGAACATCAGGATCAAGGGAGCGGTGGCTCAGGCGGCTAAGGCTCCAGGTTGTTGATTTGGGGATCTGAGGATCCGGGTTCGAGGCCTGCCGTCGATGGTTGGCAGACCAGCCGGTGGATGCAGTGCCAGTCCCAGGCCCGGTTAGAAAAATAGGGGGAAGGGCATCTGGCGAAAAAAACCTGTGCCAAGTTGTTGTGCGGATTGTATGGTACACCGTGGCGACTCCTTGACGGGCGTTTTGCATCACAGGAAAGTCTTCAGGACTACAAGAAAAAGTTAGCCTTTTGACGAGAGATTTTGTCTTAAATCATGTTGAACATTGAATGCAACTAAACACATCATCGCAACCGTTAGCCTTAGATTTCATGCACCATGCTTTATTTTCTTAGCGTCGTCAAGCTTTTATATCTTTTGAATGAGTAGATCAAGCCTCAATTCAACATCTCCAGAGAACCTCCTCACGCCTAGAATCCAGCACACGCAAGCCTGTGCACGTCTGTCCCGCGCAACACGTCCCCGCTGTTACTTGGATCTGACCTGTAATCTGCTGCTGGGAGAGAACAAGGCTCTACAAGTCATCGAGCTGTGTGTGTGTGAGTGTGTGTTCAACGAGCATGCATAAACCAGCCTCGGAGTAATAACAGCTGTGCATCACTCAAGTCATCTGTCATAACACACGCTGACTAAAGCCTACCTGTGTGAGGATTACGTTCTGGAAGAATGCTTCAGGGGGGAAAAAAAAAATCCTGTAGAAAGATCTTTGAGCTCATGTGTGTACGTGTGTGCGTGACACACACACTTAAACATACCAGAGCATGCAGATATCCTTGCTCGCTCACACACACACACACACACGATCAGGTTGTAGGTGTGTTTACAAGGAACAGGAAAGACACTACAGTCAGGACTGACTAGCAATAAAGGCTGTGTGTTGCTTTATGATCAGGACTGACAACTCTAACAACAGTCACAAAGGTTTTACTGCTCTGCATTGTCTCAGGTGTACTATAGATCGCTCTCGAAGAATAAAACGACATGATGACTTGAAGTGCGCTGATGTTCCCTTTACTGTGTAGATTATCATGAATAGAGCTGTCTATCTGAGATTTTTGGGCATTGTGATTGCATATTGTGAAACACATTTTCATGTGGGTAATAATGTAAATGTAGATAATCTGTTCCAGGCACCCAAAAATATTACCATCATTACCAGTATTACCAATTTCCAGCAGGAAGCTGGGGTCAGAGCGCAGGGTCAGCCAGGATACGGCACCCCCGTAGCAGATAGGGCCTTGTTCAACGGCTCAACAGTGGCAACTTGTCCGTGTTGGGGCTCGAACCCCCAAACTTCCGATCAGTGGCCCAGTAGCCTTAACCGATTGAGCCGCCCCAGCAAAAAACAAAAAAACAAACAAAAAAAAAAACACGGAAAATATGCAAATTTGCTTTGCTTGGCTTTCTTCTGGCGAAAAATAAGTTTTGAACGGCTCCCAGACGTACGCGCAACTTATCCGGCGCTTGATTTGGCTCAGTTCGGTCACGCTAAGAATGCTGAGGTAAATTTCTTGCAAAATTCTGCAAGAAATTTACCAATATCGAATGCCGAGGAACCACTCCATTAATAGTTGCAAAACATATCTAATATGCATTGAAATTGCTGTGTAACTCGTGTTGGTGATTGTTTAAGCGATGATCTTTGTCTCCTGTCAATCCTCTGTAGACACTTCCGTCCAGTAGGTGGCGGTACTGCACCGATCACCAGAAACTCAAAAGAAGACGTGATAATCTCGCGAAAACGCAAAAGATGGAATCAGTTTGCAGAGGCTGTGGTATATTTTTAGGAATGTATAATTAATTTTTAATTTAACTCAAACTTGAGAAAGTTTGTCTAGAAGATTCAGAAAGTGAATCTGAAGCGATTCCCGAATGAAAAGCCAACCCATCGATAATCGGCTAAATCGCACAGCTCTAATCGTAACGTATTAAACATGAAATGTTGTTGTTTATAAACGGTGGAGCTGAGAATCACATGTAGACAGTCTAAATCAATTCGATTTTTAAGCATTAAATTGTTCGATTCGATTTAACAGCACTAATGTTCCTTGTCTGATTTCTCTTAAGCAGCTATTTTTCTTACAAGCTTTAAAATATTCTTGAAATAACCAAAAGTACCGAATAAACACTGAAATGTTGTTTACTTTGTGTTGTTGAATTTTTTAAGTATCATCATCATCATCTACAAAGCAACAATGCATTTTTTTCCCGACAATATTCTGCTCCAGCCAGTAGGTGGCAGTATTGCACCAAATGCCAAAGTAAACCTAAAGAAGAAGCTACACTCAAGTATTTGAGGAAAATGGAAGCAGTTTGCTGTAGTACATATATTTTTTTTTAAGGAATTCAACAATTTGATTATTTTTACACTAAATTTACGAACAATTTAAAAAGCCTGAATCGATTTTGAATCTAAAACTCGACTGAATCGACCAAAAACAAAAAAACGTTTATTATTACGAAGTCCGGCTTAGTGCTGTACAACGTTATTCATAGTTTTATGACCCGAATACGCAGAGAGATCACAATATATTTGTATAACTTTTTTTGTAAAAACTTTTTTTTTACTTTTTTGATTGATTGAATGTGATGTTAAAGCTTTGTATTAAATGTTTGAAGTTGTACTTTAGTGTTTGAACCTTGAACAATAAATGTTTGTTAGCTTGTTATATTATAATACGTGTCATATGAAATGTTCGCGATGTAACCTCGTCTAAATCAAAACCCAAAAGAAAGCGAAAAGATCAAATTGTGTTTTTCTTACAAAGATATTTCAGGTTTCTCATGAACTCTCTCTCACGGTCAGTATTTACCACGTTGTTGTTGTTCTGAGGTGAAACGGAGAACAGCTGGGAATAAAGGAGACTACAGAAGACGTGTACGGTGATACTTGCTCATGGTTTGCTTTAGTTCAGGTCAGCAGTGTCGTGTTGTTGTGTGTTTATTAGCTGTTATGTGATCGAGTTACGGTCTTGCTCAGGCTAGCAGTTCAGGTAGTTCTGTAACACGCGCTCCCCACCACAACACACGGCTGCATCCTGTCTGATGTTTGGCTTTAACATAACGAGTCTCCGTGTCGTCCTGTGAAGCCCCGGAGGCCGTGGTTTTTAAAACGCCGGAGGGACACTCGAGTTCGCTGCGCTTCTTGGAATTCGGAGGAATTCTCATTATGAGATGTTGGGAACTCTTCAACTATTCGGCATCTGCAACTCCTCCAGACTTTCTCAGCAGCACAAACATGACCCACGTCGACCGACTCCCCCCTGCGTGTTAGGTTTCAGTCGCCTGAGGACGCGTTCGGTCGTAAGCCATTTCAGGACAAAGCAGATTTATACCCGTTGTGTCGTTTCCCTCCTCAGGCAACAGGCTGAATGTTTGGAGTCATGAACAGTTTATTGATGCCGATCAGAGGGAAACGCTGCCGTCGGGCTGGAGGGTCACATTTTAGCTCTGACTAGAGAAGGAACAGCAATAATGACAGATGGGGATCACCTGAGATGAACTGAGAAGATCCGTCAAAAAAACAAAGAAAAAAAAGATGAGTGATACATGAATTGCCATACAAAAGAGTCATGATAAGGACAAGAATCATGATACATAACTGAATCAATTTCCCCTGTCTAAGAAGAAGAAGAAGAAAAAGAAGGAAAGGAAAAATAGCTTGATAGAGAAATTTGAGATATTATCCATTAAAAACAAAATACATTTAAAAATCTGAATATTTGATCAAATGGTCACAATTTGATTTCTTCAAATTTAAGTTCTCTTTTCATTTCTCCATTATTTTTTTTTATTTCATCTGAAGTATTACATAACATCAAAACTTAGAGTAAACTGATATTTATAACTAATATACTATCCAAATGTGTTTTATAACAAAATGACTTCTATAATGATGCAGCAGAGCTTTAATTCTTCGGCTCAGCCATTCCCAAAATTAACAAGGCTGGAGCACAATTCGAAATGTGAAAACCTTCTAACTTCTGATTAACACATGAGACTAAGATAAACGAATAATATTGCATTGTTTAAATCTCAGGGATTTATTTCATTTATTAGAATTGGTTCCTTTTTAAGCAGTACCCTTACAGCCCTCTAGGGGGCCAGACCCACCTTTTGTGAAACACTGCTTAAGTCTGTCAAGCGCCCTCAACTTTACCTACTCATCCGTCCACTCGTCTTCCAATTCCACCTCATTCTCTCGTACATCGTTAACACCCGAGCAGGGCTTCTTGTTCTGCATTGTGGAATTCTGAGTCCAACACTTGCTCTACTCCTCCTCCTGGATTTCACATTATGTTGATGGTGAAAACCCTCGAGTCAGGACACTGAATAAGGGTTGTGGTTCAGACAGTGAAACCTCAACACGCTTTAGGTGAAAGTTTGGACCTCCATGACATCATGTTCCTCCAGTGTTTACACTGAACACATGCACGTACCTGCGCTTATTTTCCGTACTCAAGACTCATAAGGAAGAACAAACAAATAAATATAAAAATAAATAAATAAATAAATAAATAAATACACCTCACATTAATGCAAATGATCACTTTTTAGAAAGAAAAAAAAAAAAAGAGTCCCTGGAAACTCTCACTTCTCGTCTTCTTCACATCCTGGTATCGTTTCCTTTAAAGAAGGAGATGTGAACCTGAGAACACACTCAATATGAAAACACTAATCATCGCTAATAGAGATCATAGCTAAGATCAAGGTTCGTGTGTGTGGCGATACGTGCATTATTCCAAAATGTATATTTTTACATTAGTTACAGTGCGTTTACATTTGAGTTAGAATGTTGCAGTTCTTTTAAATCCTACAGGTGGAGTGCTTTAAACTATTCACCCACTGACAGGCAGGATGGCGTCCTGTGTTTTAGGAGCAAATTATTTGCTAAGTTTGTTTAGAATTGAAACAAAATCTGAAAAAAAAAAATATATATATATATATATATATATATATATATATATATATATTGGTGTGGTAATACATGAATTACTGCACAAAAGAATCAAGACTGAATAATTTTTTCCTCCCATCTAACATACATTGTTTTTAACCCACATCCTTGTTATCGCTTATCTTACGGCAGCTATAAGCACTCTTTATCTCATCAGTGTGCATTTTTCTTTTTTAAAATCAATAAGGCAAAAAAAGAACAAAGTCCTATATCTAGACTCTCCTTCAGCAGAAGTCTGACAGTTTGTTATAAAACTCTGACCCTGGTGACTCCTTCCTTACCTCTCCTCGCAGCAGATCATGTTTTTAAGTTAAACTATAAGTTCTGAACAGGGAAGTCTACAGTAGTGACGTCTACAAAATGCAAATGTCAAAAAACACTAAAAAATCACATGAGCTGCATTCCATATTCCATACTACCCATACTAAATATTAATGCAGGTAGCTCATTTCACCTAAGTCTCAGTGAAGACTAAAACATTACTCCTGAAAAAAAAAACCTTTTTTAACCTTCTTTCTACTTTTCCAAATGATGCCCTTGGAGCAGCTCAGTACTATGATCTGGACACAACTGAGCCCATCAGCTCGGCTTTGACGTCTTTAGATGAGCTCCTTGCCTGGACGTGCAGTGCAAATCCGTTCAACAAGGCCACCGTCCCCTTGCAGAAAAGATGGCCATCGCTGAAAGACTCTAAGATGAGGACACTCGTCTGTCATGACATGATGGGAGGATACCTGGATGACAGGTACTGTCCCTAAATGTGCACAAGTTGAGTCAAAGTTTGGCATACTTCAATCAGCATGCTTAAGATAAATGTTTTTTTTTTTTTAAGGTTTATTCAAGGTGCAGAAGTGGACACGCCATATGTGTTCTATCACTGGAACTATATCGACATCTTCAACTACTTCAGCCATCATATGGTGACCGTTCCTCCTGCCATGTGGACTAATGCTGCACATAAGCATGGCGTTCTCTCACTAGGTCAGGTTTCTCTCCAACCTACAAAAAATGTCTTCTTCACAGGTTTAACCAGGTTTTTATTTAATTTTTTACCATAAGTGTTTGGTATTATATAAGATAATTTGCCTCTTCAGGTACAAAACATTATTAGAGCCCAAGCACTATAACATCAGCATGATGACGACATGACTATGACTATGGCATAACAGATTGGAATCTGCTGCCATTAGAACGCCTGCGAAACTGTGCTTCACAGGAGATTTTGCTGCATAGTTCATACACACTTGCACATACAGTATACAGTACATGTCAAACTCAGTACCCTTTTAGATCTGGGAATCATATTAAGTGACATCACATTGTGTGACATCGGTATCCGGGGCTTTTTAGAGGTCTTAACATGCTCGAAAGGCACACAGGTTGTATGTTGCGCACATCTGGTGATGGTGCACAAGAAAGACACGTCCAGATGTGACGACCCCTTAAACTTATTCAGTGACAGCAGCGTCCGTGGATGCTCAAAAGGCACACAGGTTGTGTGGTTAGCCTGGGTGGCGATGGCACAGGTGCTTGGGCCCACTCATCGTTCCCTGCAACTATATTTATAGTTAAGATCCTAAACAGTCTTCAGTTGACGATACTATACTCTTTCATATTTGTTCCTTTAATTATGATGGGTGTTCTGAACAGGTAAGTCTACAGTAGTAATGAAATTTTTTGAGAATGAAAGGTGTGAAACCCATTTGAATGACGACTTGGCCACGGTAAAACATTTGAAAGGTGCAATCTTTTTTAAGAAGGCTCTATGTCTGATCCTGGCAGAGGTGGCTTGGAGCCCACTGCAGTAATTTCTGTGAACTTTCAGAGAGTGGAACTTGTGGAAGAAACAGATCTGTCTGTGGGAACTATACACACAATCATTCACGACCACCAGTGGAAGTTGGTTGGAAGTTATTGCCACATCCCCCATACGGTCCTTGCTCCGAAAAATTTCTGCACATTTGGGCCATTAAAGGGGTTCCTGGGAGGCCAGCGTTTCAGACGAGAACCAGGCAGTCCGATCATGGCTCTGGCGTACTAAGAAAACTTTCTACCTTGATGATAAGTGCTAAATAAGTACTAAATAAGATTAGTGTAGCAGAGGATTTATATAGAGAAATGTATTATCTCTATTTATATAGAGAAAAAGTTTTTACTCTTATAACTGCGTTCTGTTATTCTGCACAATCAAAAGTCCCGGTTTGACTCGAATGCCCCTTGTACATGATAATTTTTAACAAGTTGTGGAACTTGGAATAAATAACTGGGCTTTGTATGTGTGTGTTTTTTCCTCTGTCTCTTTGTGACAGGCACCTTCATCACAGAGTGGAAGCAGGGAGGAGAAATATGTGAGGTTTTCCTGGCTGAGGAGGAACAGTATCGCTCAGTTGCTGATAAACTGGTGCAGATTGCGCACTGTTACGGGTTCGATGGCTGGCTGATAAACATAGAGAATGTGCTGACTGTAAGCTAACTTAAGAAACATTATTGAAAGTGTGGGTGTGGTTTTCCAAATGTCTCCACCAGGATATGATTATCTGATCTTGTGGCGACTATTAACTCTTTCCCCTAAAAACTACTCTTTAAAAAAAAAAAAGAAAAAAGAAGAAGAGAGGGTGTTGCATTGGCGTAGCCTTTTTTATGTCAATGGAAGATGCTTATAGAAATTGCTTTGTGTGCGTTTTTGTGTGTTTAGGAAGGTTCTGTGAAACACATGGCTCCGTTCTTGCGCTACCTCACTGAGCAGATGCACGAGCAAGTTCCAGGCAGTTTGGTGATCTGGTATGACAGCGTTCTGGAGGATGGTTCTCTAAAATGGCAAAACCAACTCAATAACAGTAACAGGTGAGGGAGTATACTGTACTATAAACGTATGTTGCTTTGAATTTTTGAGCAACTATTCCATGCAATTGGCTTATACAGTATTTGTGCATACAGTACATAAAGGGCATTTAAGTTAAACCAGGACTTTTGAATATGCAGAATAACAGAACACAGTTGTACGAGTAAAAATACCTTTATTTCTCTATATAATCTGCTACATTAGCGCTTAGCCCAGTGTTTCATTAGTGCTTGGATACCTTCAAGGTTATCTCAGTACACCAAAGCCATGATCAGACAGCATCTGTAACATCTGTGATGTTTGTGAACGATTGTGTGAGCAGTTCCCACTGACAGATGCCTCTCTTCTGCAAGTTGCTGACAAGTTGTCTGTTGATTTTCAAGGATTAGGTGTTCACAGGATAGGTGTTGCTGAATATTCACAGAAATGACTGCAGTGGGCCAAGAGCCAATTCAGCTGGGATCGTAATTCACAAATGTACAGCCTGCTTTAAAACATTTGCACCATTCTGATGTTTTACTGTCGGTAACAGTCTCATCACTGTACTGTGCTTAAAGACTGTAAATGTCAATCGGTTTAACGCTTACATTTAGGGAGAAAAAAAAAATGTCACCACAAGTCCCAGTTTGATTTGAACGCCCCTAATAATTGTAATGACAACAAATAATGACAGCATTAATTACATCTGATTACCACTGAGTGTTTTCAAAAAGGCTTTTCAAAAAACCCTTCAGTGACAATTTGAGGACGGAGAAATGATAAAAAAAGAAATAACTACTTTCTCCTGGTCATGATATGATGTTTCCCAGAAATGCTGGTGCGGACATGAAATACTCACACGCATTCACACATGAAACCTAAATTGCCTAGATTTAGACTCATCACTCAACCTCCTGGTATGATTTTGGGAAGCAAAAGGAAACTGAAGCTGGAGAAAGAGCTCCACTGTGGACCCTTGAGTCACAAGGCATCAACACCACCTGCTGCACCATCAACTATTTCAGATTCTTTATTAAAGTATAACAGTATGACACAGCTTCTTTAGTTTCCATTTGCATCCCGAAATCATACTATTACATTGAGTGCTGAGTCTAAATCCAGGCAATTTAGGTTTAATGTATGAATGTGTAGGAGGCACGGTGGTGTAGTGGTTAGCACTGTCGCCTTGCACCTCCTGGGTCCGGGTTCGATTCCCGGCCAGGCTCGATTCCTGGCTCTGTGTGCAGGGAGTTTGCATGTTCTCCCCATGTTTGGTGGGTTTCCTCCGGGTACTCCAGTTTCCTCCCACTGTCCAAAGACATGTAGATTAGGCTAATTGGCGTTCCCAAATTGCCCGTAGTGTGTGAATGTGTGTGTGTGCACCCTGTCCAGGGTGTACCCCGCTTCATGCTCTAAGCCTCCTGGGATAGGCTCCAGGTCCCCGCGACCCTGAATACAGGATAAAGCGATATACAGTAGAAGATGAGTGAGTGAGTGAGTATGAATGTGTGTGAGTATTTCATTATACACCATTACAAAAACATTATACGCTTTACAACAGGCATTGTACGACATGAAATGGTGACGCTCCCTAACACCAACATCCTATTTAATGAGGTTAATGTTGTTTGTTCTTGTGGCACAGTCTTAAGTATAAATGTGAATTATTTGAATGTTTGATGCAGTATGGAAGAGAGATGTGATGAGGAAAGTTTAAGTAATGTCTTTCTTTTCTAAATAGAGTCTTTTTCGACGCATGTGATGGGATTTTTACCAACTATAACTGGACGGAGACCAGTCTGGAGGATATGGCGATGGATTCGGCAGCACAAGGGCGTCTGGCCGATATTTACGTCGGCATCGATGTGTTCGCAAGAGGAGAAGTAGTTGGAGGGAAGTTTGAAACGAATAAGGTAACATTTGCCATAGGAATGAAAAAAAAAAAACATTGCATATAGACGACTGAACTAACTAAATCAGTTTCAATGTTGCTACATTCAATATCTCAGTGTTGGCGTTCTTACTTTAGGCTCTTGAGATGGTGCGTAAATACGGACTTTCTACAGCCATCTTTGCTCCTGGTTGGGTTTATGAGTGCCATGACAAGGTGGATTTCCCTAAAAACCAGGACAAGTGAGTCTATTAATGCATAATGCATATGAATAACAAACAATAAACCCATCATGGCTGTACATATTATTTCAGTACAGGGACACAATATATTCAAATTTTAAGTCGTAGGAGCCCGTTTTATGATTTTAGGATTATGATTGTTGTGTGTCAGTTATCTGTGAAATGTCTTTGGGTTTGGAAAACATGCTTTATAAACTATTATAAACATGCTTTTTAATCTACTATTGCAGATTAAATTGTAAATTATAAGTATTAACAGTACACCAAATATTTTATATGTTTGTGTGTGTTTAGATTTTGGGGCTTATTATCCGACTATCTCTACATCCATCATCCTGAGTGTCCACTTCCCTTTGTCTCATCGTTCTGTCAGGGTTATGGAAAGAGCTTCTACTGGAGAGGAGAAGTATGTTAAATTCATCATTCCGTCAAATCTCAGACTAATTAGCTGATGTGGATTCCCAAACAGCTGTGCAGTTTGGTTCTAATAGCCTAATAGTAGCCTCGGCTTCTTGTTCTTGACTGATAGGAGATTAACCTTATGTGGAATTCTGCTGTTTATCCACTTCACAGTTTATGCATGCTAAGGAGCTTTTCTCCACAACACGGTTATAAAGAGTGCATATTTGAGATACTACAGTAAACGTTGTCAGACCAGTCTCATCATCAACAAGATGTTTTAAGTATGCAGACCCTCAGAGGATGTTTTTCTTTTCAACATCATTCTGTGTGAAACACTTGTGTTTGTGTCTGATTGTGTAGATAGAGCAAGACAGAACCTGGATGAATCTGAGTGCTCAGGAACTACAGCCTCTTTATGTGAAGAAGAAATTGGAGCAAGGAGGCTGGATTCAGACTCGAGGCTGCTCCGAGGAAGTCTGGACTGGAGGGAGTTCACTACTGCTGGAGGGGACCATACCCGAATCCATGTCCAAAATCTGTGCCAGGTACGTAAAGATGTAGGACATAATAGTAATAAAAAAAAAACCTGTCTTTATGAAGTAAAATAAGTTATATTGTGCTTGCTGGAACTCTGGTACACTTATTTATTATGCAATTGAAAAATCCTGAGCTTCGGATAATGTTCACACAAAACATCAGAATAAAAAATGTGATCTCAATGACTTTGTGTCGTGGATAAAAGTGCTCGCTGGGTTGGTGTGAGTATTTTAGAAACTGTTGATCTGACAGAAAATTGTTGTCTGGTCATAATTTTGCATCAAAAGCATGAAACCGTGGACCTGACCTGCCAGTTCAGGTTGGTGATGATGGTGTAATGGTATGAGAAACGTTTTCTTGGCTCCCCATCACTAGATCTGAATCTCACAAAGTGGACTTTTTGAAGGAATATCATACAGTGGAATGAATGTTTGTAATACTTTGTATGGGGTCAAATTGGGACTTGGAATGAAATTTCCAGTTGACATGTACCCTTGGCCGCATAAAACATTTGAATGGTCCAGGCGTTTTAAGGAACTCCATACGCCTTTGAATGACTCCGGCTGAGGTGGCTCAGAGCTCAATGCAGTCGTTCCAATGATTGTTAGATGAGCGGATCGTCTGATCAATAAAAATCATCTGAACTTGCAGAAAATATGCATCTGTCTGTTGGAACTGTACACACAATCTTTTACAAACATCACCTTGCACATTACAGGAACTTGACTGGGAGTTAGTGTCACATCCCCTTTACAGTCCTGATCTCCACATGGTTGCCAGCATTTCAGACATCAAGCGTTAGTGTAGCAGGGGATTATATAGAGAAATAAAGGTAGTTTTTACTCTTGTAACGGTCTTCTGTTATTCTGCACACCCCAGAAGGGTCAGGGGTAGCTCAGTGGTTAAGGCATTGGACTATGGTTCGGTAGGTCCCAGGTTCAAACCTCACAACCACCAGGTTGCCACTGTTGGGCCCTTGAGCAAGGCTCTTAACACTCAACAGCTGAGATGTATCTTCTTCTTTGTCTTTCGGCTGTTCCCTTTCAGGGGTCGCCACAGCGAATCATCTGCCTCCATCTAACCCT
>JAQMYL010000021.1:4470502-4482644 GCA_030014365.1 Clarias pachynema
CTCTCTCTCAGAGGGGAGGGATGAGAGGTACTTCGTGCTCCCACATTAATCACGGCTCTACAGCCAATCAGGGGCGTATGTGAGCTCGCGCAAGCGGAAGGAGCGTATAGCGCTGTCCTCCGAGTGTGTTACGCGCCCCCAACGTGAGCAAACGAGGTTTGGTCAAACGAGGTTTCAGAGGAAACACGTGATAGTTTTCGGCCCTCCCGACTGATTGGTAGTAGTAGCCTTAATGTGGGAGCCCCCTAGTGATGGGGAGGAATTGGACACGACTAAATTAGGGAGAAAATCTGGAAACCCCCCCCCCCCCAAAAAAAGAGAACAATCCACAACATCGCTGCAGTTGTTGGTGTGTCATACGGAGCAGTCCAGGCAATCGTCATGTGTGATTTGAACATGCGCCATGTTGGTGGCAAGTTTGTCCCCAGGCTGCTGACCTAAGGGCAGAAGGAACATCACATCGATGTTTGCCAAGAACAAGGATTACCGTTACCGATTACCGTTGACGAAACGTGGGCGTACGGGTACAATCCTGAGACGAAGCAACAGTCTTCACAGTGGAAGAGCCCATCATCTCCACGACCGTAAAAGGCGTGGCAGGTTTGCACCTCGAGTGCATGCTCATCGTCTTTATCGACATTTGCAACATTGTGCATCGAGAATTCATCCCCGGGGGCCAAACCGTCAGTAGTGAATTCTACTGCCAGGTTTTTAGGCATCTGAGGGAGGATGTACAGCGAAAAAAACAATAGACCTTGTTAATAGAGCTAATCTGAACTTTTTGATACCCCTTCGAAGTATAAAGATATAATTGTTTGCTCACATAGTCTATATAGTACTAGACAAATAGTAATAGTATGCTATGGATACTCAGATACTTATTACCGGATACCAAAAGGGGCAGAGAGGGGAAATATTCAAAATGGCCACCATGTAAACTTACACATAATCATTGTATTGTAATTCAGGTTCTGCATCTGTCATGGTGGTGAACTTTGTTCTCATGAAAGAAAAAAAAACAAAAAAAACAGGAAAAGTAAGAAAAAAAAAAAGATGTACTGGACTCTTGTATGCTGATGTTTGTGAACACGTTAGCAACTTGATATTGAGGAAAAAATATTAAACTAATATTTGCATATATCAAAGACCTTTGTGGTCGATTTAATATAAATTGTAGCATTCTTTGAAGGTAAAAAACTACTGTCCTGTGTGTGTGTGTGTGTGTGAGAGAGAGAGAGAGAGAGAGAGAGATTAGTTTAGGTCAAACTGGCTAGCTAATGGTTAACAAACTGTCATTCTTTCTCGCGCACGCACACGCGCGCCCCCTCGCTCTCTCTCACACACAGAATAAAGTCCAGCTCGTGTAGAACAAAACGTCACGTGGAATATCATATATCCTCTCCTCTTGCGACATCTAGTGGTAATTAATGGAAGAGTAAAAAAAAAAAAAAAACCAAACAAACAGTGCCTAATTGAACACCTTACACATTAGCAGGCCTAGGAGGTGACATGAAGTAAAATTTGTTCTATTTTGTACTTGTTTTTTTCTTTAACATTGTTTAAAATTGTTCAATTCTCGATTATGATTGGTCAGAATTCATTAATTCATATCGTGTATACAGGGTCACAGGGGATCCCAGGAGACGTAGGGCACGAAGTGGGGTACACGGTATCACAGGGTACACACAAACAATGTAAAGACACCAATTAACCTAATATGCTGTGGGAAGAAACACACTGATCTGAAGCAGTAATCAAACCCTGACCCTGGAGGTGCAGGGCGACAGTGCTAACCGCTACATCAATCACGCGTCTGCAAATCACAGCTTTATAGTACTTTGTATGTTAAGAAGAGTAACAACCTACTACACTGGTACAGTCGACGCTACACAGAATTAAAGTCTAATAATAAATATATTTAGTGTTGAGTTGTTGCAATTTAAAGAAGAAAAATAATCGATATGATGTTTTCCGTAAAAAGAACAAATTAAAAGCAATTAAAAAGGTAGAAAGCACAACATGGAATTGCTTTCATGAACACAAAAGCGAATTGCTGTGGTGTAAGAGGAATAAAACACTTCATGACATGCTGTTATGGGGGGGGATCAATACCAGGGTGTTAATAGTAACTCTGCTTCATCACAATGCCACACTGTTAATCATTTTCATATGCATGTTTTATTTCATGCAGTGAAGTCATAGCTCTTTGATAATTTACAGTTGCATTGCAAGAAATAACACAAAATTGAGTTTACCGAGTGACTTACAGCCTAAATATTCATGCACATTTCATGCTTTGGATATGCTGAGAAATTATCCAAATGAGGCACAGTATATAAATATTGTATGATTACAATATTCAGATAAATTATAATGGTATCTTACCTATTTCAGTCAGTCTAAAGGAGTAGCTTTAAAGAGTAATGTCCTTATTTTAGCCAGCTCTTGACTGCTGCAAGGATAAAGCCGCATACAGAAGACCTTATTAGCTTCATCCAAGTCCATGCATATTGAAATAAAACAAAAACTAATGATAATGGTAAAAAAATTTTTTTTAAATAATAGTAATAAATCTGCATGCACACACCATCTAGTCTTATTTATTACAATGAAAGAATCTAGGTGTCATTGAAGTTTCTCCGAGCTGCAGGTCGACTAGGACAAAGTGACTGCAGTAAGAGGATCCAAGAGAAGAAAAGAGGATTTGAGGCTTAACACCGACCTCGAAACACGTCTGCAAACCGGCAAAGATTAAACATGCAGAACTACAAAAGTATAAAAATGCATTGTGTTAAAGATGACATCATGGTTATATTTGGGCTCTGCTTTAACCTCTGTTTCAATTTTGCACCAGAGTGAAGGTCAATTGAAATCTTTACTGTGATTACACATACAATCCTTTGTGCGCTTGCTAACTCATGTATTCTGTGAATAGTTTTTATTTATAAATAGGACACTTCAATGTGAATGTAAATGTTACCAAACTGCAGTAATAAAAAAAAAGTGATTCCTGTTTTCCAAAATGGCCGACATGATAACGCTACAGTTCTTAGCGACATTGTGTTTGATTCACGTTCATACACTACAGTAGCAGTTTGATGTAAAACAAATCAAATGTTTACTTTGTGTGTGTGTGTGTGTGTGTGTGTGTGTGTGTGTGTGTGTGTGTGTGTGTGTGTGCCGAAAACGCTTTCGACTGAGATAGACATCATTACATGTTAGCTTTATTAGCCGTATAGCATCAGTGCAAAATTCGAGTTTGTGCTATTTTATCTTATTTGAGCAACAATAATTACATCATCACTGTGAGGTTAAATTTAGCCCTGCTCTTTCGCCTTTCTAAATCATGGTGTTAAGATCTAGTTCATTCAGAAGTAAAGACACTTTGGGGGGTGCAGTCATTCAGCACACCTCCTCATCACAGCTCCCAAAGGTCACACTGATGTTATCATAAAGAAACACCACGCAGGAAAGCACAAGCGTGGGCGTCATGTATTGTAGGTCATTCTGCTCTGTCTCTCGCTCACAGCCTCGCCTGCGTCAGTGTTTTATGGCCTGCGTGTGGTTTTAGAGACCAAATGCTGTGCTGTTTCTCTGAAGACACGGACCTGGATGTAAATGCTGAGGAGGAACATCCGGGACTTGCAGTGTGACAAAAATAGCATTAAAAGTAAAAACCTGCATGTCCTTACTAATATATCTAGTGTAAAAGTAAATCAGGTTGAGTAGATGCATTTTGACCATATTTCCTAATAATACAAGTTTTATGTGTTGAATGTGAATTCCAACACATAAATAAAGTCATTAGTGAACTGCATCTAACATATGGAATATTTACATTTACTGTATAGCTTAATAAGTCGTATATAGGATTAGGTACCATACATGTAATAAACACATGCCGTAGTTAAGAATCAGTCAAAATATCTAATTTTATTTTTAAACACCATAAAGTTGCTTTTTATTTTAAAAGAGGTCAAAGCATTAAGAGAAACTGTGGCATCTGCAGATTGTTTCTATGTACATTAACGTAATAACTGTAAATCAATTATTTCGTTAAAAACACAAAGAAGTTAAAAACAAAGAAGTAAATAAATAAATAAATACATTTTAAATGCAAGAAGTACAGTAAAAGCATTAAAAATAGCTGTGGCACCTGCAGAATTTTTCCATGTATTATAACTATAAATTAATCTCTTAGTGGTCTAAAAACGATGATTTTTTAAAAATAAAAATAAAAAAAAAACTTTTTTTTGCAGGATTCTGAAAAAAAAAGTTGTGATATTATCTAATAAAAATCCTAGTTCAAATGCAAATAAACATAGATGAGGGGCGTTCAAGTCAAGCCAGGACTTTGAAATTCCTGGTCAATGAAGGCATAAAAGCAATTGACATATGAGACTTTTAACAGGAAAACATTTAAACGGTGCAAACATTTTAAAGGCCGTATATCCATGAATAACGATCAGAGCCCGCTGCAGTCATTTCTGTGAACATTCAGCTAGTAGAATGTCTGATCCTTGAAAATCAACAAGTAGCTTGTCGCCAACTTGCAGAAGAGACGCTTCGGTCTTTTTTATTTATTAATTTTTTTTAACAGGGACAATGCAGTGTAACATTGCTACAATTTCATGCAGCCGATGCTCTACATATAGGCTTCTAGCCAAAGGCTAATTTGCAGCCCCAGTCCCTGGTTAGGCTTTTTTTTTTTTTTTTTTTTTAAACATATATATATTATATATTATATTATATGTCTGTGTGAACTGTGCACAAACCCATTCACCAACACCACTTGCACATTACAGGAACTCAACTGGGAGTTATTGCCACATCCCCCATACAGTCCTGACCTCAATCCAAGCCATTTCCACATGTTTGGGCCAATAAAGGAGTTTCTAGGAGGCCAGGGTTTCAGACGTGAATCAGACAGACAGTCCAATCATGGCTCTGGTGTACTGAGAAAACATTCTAACTTCATGGTGTCCAAGCACCTGGATAAGTGCATTAGTATACCAGAGGATTATATCGAGAAATAAAGGGAGCTTTTACTCTCATACACTGTGTTCTGATATTCTGCATAATCAATAGTCCCGGGTTGACTTGAACACCGCTTGTACTAGTTGGCATCCAGTCATATGATATCTGAAATATTTACACAATCATTTAAACTTCATTTGTCCTTTTTATATAAACTCTACTGTTACAGCCCAAGAAACATTAGAAAACACTGAGGGAGTGTGAGCATGGTGTGTGTGCGAATTCTGGCTCTGAACGTTTATTGACAATTTGTCTCAATGAGAGATGATGAATCCTGACCATGTACTGCAGTTACTAAAGATGATTGAACAAACAGAGGTTTTGTTTGTCATAAAGAAAGAAAAACCCTCCTGAAACACAATTATCTGTTCGTTTCAAATATTTTATTCATATTGACTCATGTCCTTAGCACACAGATTCTGCTTCTCTAAAAGCAGGATAGAAAATCCGTCATTGGCAGAGAAGTTGGTCCAGAGCCCAGGCCGGATGTTAGACCGCACACACTGCTGAGAGACAGAGAGACATCATGCCGCACCCTGACACCAGCAGTTGGAGATGGAAAATCTATGTGACGTTCCTGAAATTGTAGAGGCCAGAAATGATCCAAAAACCAGAATGTGGCTCTGGTGCAACTCGTAATTTTCTTGGAAGCCTGGATGGAGGAACAGGCAGCGGAGACGGGAGTGCATGACTAATAATCCTTCCACTGATTAAAAAAAGATGTTGACTAGTCATTTTTTCCATAATTAAAGCCCAAAAATCATTTCAGCTCATCTTTAGTTCTTTTTTTATTATTATTACTGCTCTATACAGACTGCAAATGGCATTTCCTTCATTTGCTTCAGTGCTTTTTATGCTACATAACTGTTGTTGGTCTTTTGCCCGATCTCATCAAGGGGTCTCTACAGCAGACTATTTGATCTTCATGCAACTTGGCATAGGTTTTACACTGGATGCCCTTCCTGATGTAACCCTCTAAATCTATCCGGGTTCTGGACTGGCACTAAGGATGCGCTGCATCCAGTAGTCGGGTATGGCAATTGGGAATCAAAACCGGGCCTTTCACACAGTAAGTGAGAAGCCTACAACTGAGCCATCGGTGCCATTTTTATGTTATGCAGTGTCCTTCAGATGTATATGGATGAACATGCGCAGCAATGTCTATCAGAGGAGCTGTATCGGTATCAGACACTGATGTGCGTAAAAATGAAAAAAAAAAAAGGGTAACAAATAAATAAATAAATAAATATACAGATTATATACATTTACATTTGGTAGACGCCCTTATCCAGAGCGACTTACTTTTTTTTAATCAATTTTTATTTTATTTATTTTATTTTTTTTTACATCTGAGCAATCGAGGGTTAAGGGCTTTGCTCAAGGGTCCAACAGTGGGAACTTGGTGATTCCACTTCCGGTCAGTAGCCCAATGCCTTAACCACTAAGCTACCCCTGACCCACATAACCCACATATATATGAATTATATATTATGTATAAATGTCCTTAAAACTGTACACAAAAAAATGAATACAACAGAAATAATACAGGTCTAATTTTATACATTTATACATAATATATAATTTATATGTAATCTGTTTTTTCATTTATTTATTTGTATGCTTTTTTTTTCATGCTCATGTCGTTCAGAGGAGTAGGATCAGTATCAGACAGTAATGTGCAACCTGTGGTTTTTTTACACAGCTGGACACAAGGGAATTTATTGAATTACAGTATACAGTACTTGGCTTTAAAGTACAACAAAAAATATCTTGAAGTGGGTAAGGGTGGGGATTAAAGACACACTCTTTACAACACATGCACACACATCTACACTTCATTAAAAATGATATCAAAGTTTTGAAGTTTTTTTTAACCATTAACATATAATTAAAGTTTTTAAAAAAAACTGTCATCAAGATTCAGTCATAAAGACACAAAATGCAGCTCGCAGGCTCCTTCTCTAAATATTAAATAAACCTATTAGAGATTCTAAGAAACAGAAAAAATCTTTAAAAAAAATTCTTTAAACAGAAAAAATATTGTTAAATAACAATAAATAATTTCATCAGTTTCTTTTATTTATTTATTTTTTATCATGAGGTTATATTAAATTAACCTGAACGTCTGCATTACATGTCACTGTGAATGCCGAGGTTCTTTAAACGCGGCACTAATGTCACTGTCAGAGCTGCTTCTGTTCAATCACATCTGTCCATAAGGTAGAATAATACAGATGACCTTCTCTTATGTCTGTTAGGATCTTATTCAGTTCTGCTTAGTTTCCTGATTGTTTGTTTTTTGTATCATTGACCAGCTCACCTGATGCATCACTTTTTTTTCTTTTCATTTTCCACTGTTTGGACAAAGGCATCATTTTAAAACTTGTGTGTGTGCATGTGTGTGTGTGCGTGCATGCTGATATGTGAGGTTGTACAGAACTGTGTGTTCATGCACACACCAGCAGTAAAGGAGAGGACAGTTAAAGGCAGATGTTAATGCTCCTGAACCTTTGCAACATGATACATAATCTCTTTCTCTTCTCCCTGTTTGCTCTTCTGTGTAAGTATGTTTTTGTGTACAGTGTTAAGGTCATTTATACATAATACTGTATATAATTCATATATAATCTGTATCTTTATTTATTTATTCAATTAATGAAGCCTTTTAAATTTTTATTAAATTTCTTTCTTGTTCGTTTGCTTGATTGCTTCAGTCTCAATTGTTTTTTTTTGTTTTGTTCATGTTACATGGTTTCTTTCTTTCTTTCTTTCTTTCTTTCTTTCTTTCTTTCCTTCCTTCTTTTTAATTCCTTGGTATCTTTTTTCTTTCTTTCTTTCTTTCTTTCTTTTACTAATTTATTTCTTGCTTTTTGTTTATATTTCTAATTTTATTTTTTATTTCCTGATCACTATATTTCTTTTTTCTTTGTTCCTTTCTTTCTTTTTCCCTTTTTTATTTTTTATTTTCTCTCTCTCTCTCTCTCTCTCTCTCTCTCTTTCTTCATTCTTTCTTTCTTCCCTTCTTATCTTATTTATTTCTTCTTTACTTTCTTTGTTTGTGTTCTTTCTTTCTTTCTTTCTTTCTTTCTTTCACATTTACTCATGTCTTCATTCTTGTTATATTTTATGTCTTTTTTTCTTTGTTTCTTTCTTTTCTTGATTTATTTGAACTTTTCCAGTTCTTTCTTTCTTTCTAGCTTAATCAGTCATGTTTTTTGTACGTTTTCCAGGCGTTTCTCTCTCGAACATCGTTCAGTATCCCGCAGTAGTGAAGGTGTTTTGCGGTGAAACGGTCTCACTGACGTGTGATACGCAGGAAGTTTTGTACAAATGTGATACAATGTTCTGGTTTAAAGTGGACCAGAGAACCGGAGGAATGATCTTGAGCAGAGCTGTTCAGACGGACAAGAAAGAAAAACTGTGTAGAGGATTCATCTATAACACGAGCACGACTGATTCAGGAACTTACTACTGCTCGATTAAACACAGTTTTATAGCTTACACAGGCAACGGATCCACTGTAATCATTACAGGTAGAGTGTAATATGTGTTTAATGATATAGAAATCATTTTGAAGTTGCCTGTATACTCCTGTCCACTTTATTAGGGAACACCTGGACACCTAGTCAGTCATGTGGCAGCAACACTGTGTGGAAAAACCACACAATTGGGCATTGGACTACAATTCAGAAGGTCCTAGGGTCAAATCCCACAGCTGCCAAGTTGTCTCTGTTGAGCCCTTAAGCAAGGCCCTTAACCCTCAATAATATAATGAAATGCAAAATGTAAGTCGCTCTGGATAAGGGTGTCTGCCAAATGCCTAAATGTAAATGTCTTTTTCCTCCCAAATGTACAAGTCCAGTTTGTGTGACTCTGTGGCTTTTGTAGCCTCAGATTCCTGTTCATAGCTGGCAGGACTGGAACCTGATGTGGGCTTCTGTTGTTGATCATCTGCCTTAAGATTTTCTGATGTTTTGAGATGCTTTTCTGCTCATCAAAGTTGTAAAAGTGATTCTTTGACTTAGCTTTCCTGTAAACTCAAACCAGTCTGAATATTCTCATTAAAAAGATGTTTCTGTCCACAGCTTATTAAATTTTTAATTAGACTGTTTTATGTGAAAATTCAGAGAGATCAGCAAGTTCAATTCCAATAACAATGCAAACCTGATTCCAACAATCTTGACTGATTGCTATACTGACCGCTATGCTGCTGCCGCACTATAGGTTATGCAAACATTCCTAATAAAGTGGACGGTCATTGTAAATGACAACACCACATTCGTACTTTTAAATGATACAGTAAGATAACTGGAAAAAGTCTTTTCCAGAGCGCAGTCCTCGTCCCAACATAATGGTCTATGTCCCGAATGTGAGTGTCGGACCCTCGGTCTCTCTGCAGTGTGTGGTGATGGGGGTTAATCCGTCCGAAGTCAGAATCTCCTGGATTATAGATGATTCAGAGATGACCGGGTGGACGGAGTCGGGCTGGACAAACACTAGCACCTCAGCTGGGGAATACACACGTGCTCACATCAGCGTTCCCTCAGAGAAGTGGACGGAGGCTCGGAATGCGGAGTGTGTGGTCGAGGTGGACGGCAGACGCTTCTCTAAATCTGTTAAAGCAGGTGGTTAAACATCAAATCATCATTCGTTACGTGAACTCATGGATATAGTAAGATTTGGTAGATTGAGACGTGTGTTTGCTTCTGTGCACAGGCTCCAGTCAGTTCTGTCTCTGGTTGATGTTTTTGTGCTCCGGCGTTGCCCTTGTTGTTATTGCAGTGTTTAGTATTACCTTTGCTGCATTACACTCAGGTACGAGAACTACATCATTCTATATACTCTCATAACTATAATCCTCTACAATACGTATATATAATGTTCTGATGATATGTTTTTACGTCTTCTCTTATACAATGTGTAATTTGTAACTTTTCAGCAGGACAGCGTTGCATGCCTACAAGGTGCGTCTCCCAATACAGAGCAACACCAAACAGGGAAACGTCGATCTTTCTCAGGCTGTGTGGTGTTTTGGCGTCTGTACTGTGTGTGACTAATAAAAAACACATGATTTTCATTTCAGATCACCCGAAGCTCGCTTCAATCGGCGAAATGGTAATTTAAATATTTGCTAAAGCCTATAATAATAATAATAATAATAATAATAATAAACTTTATAATAATGCTCACTAGAAGACAAAATAAAGAAAAAAATTATATAAGAGAAAGTTATAAATTGTAAAGAAAATACATGGAAATTTAAATATTGAATAATAAAATAAAATAGGATAAAATAAAATAATGGGGAATGGGGAAAAAACCTCACCCAAAATATCTTAAGGAAAAATCATAAAAAAAGTTTTTTTTTTTATTCGGTTCCTTCAAATATCCTACAAACGTTTTTCAGGTGCTACTGACGCTTTTTGAATTTTCTAAACTAAAACCATTAATTGTTACTGTAATGAGTGTAATATGCTCATAAGAAATAAAATCTGTGTTTCTGTAGAAATATCATGGTGGTCATGTACAGTACGTACTGTATATTTAATTCAATTCAAATGTGAAAATATGCTTCCAACTAAATTCATGATTGACAAAACAGTAAAAATTTTTGTTCTGTTTCACATATTAAAACAACAAAATCGTGCTGTATTTTTTAAAATAAAAATGCAAATAAATAAAATTCTAATTTAAGCATTATTTCAACTTCAATACTGTATATTCAGAATTCTCCCTGCAGTGAGATATATTATATTAATGGTTAAGGAGTACGAGGAATACTAATAAACTGGATCTAATTAATAACCAACACATTATTTTCTACTTCATTATACATAAAAATAACTATTAACAAAGCAAACTGTACTGATTTGGTGCCTTGAATTCAATAATTACTTCATATTTTCATTCAGTTAAAATAAAATAAAAAAAATTCGAACCCTAGCTTTAAATAAGAACTTTAGATTGCTCCAAGATTTAAATTTATCAAATGCTAGGAAGAATTGCTTGTGTAAAAAAAAAAAAAAAAAAAAAACATAATGAGGTTACAGAGCATGAACGGAAGTAGAAAGGTTGGAAACAAAAGAAAAAGCCTTTGAGGTGTTGTAGCTCAGGGGTCCGTCTCTGTCACAATCTGGAGTGTGTACACACAGGAAGTGGAAAATTACAGACAGCAACAGTGTGGTTTAATAAACTGATGCATTTTGTGTTTACACTCTTAGGAGGCAAAAGGAAGACAGAGAAATTCTCCACAATGGTATGAGGAGATCTCATACACGTCAGGGACAACTACAGTATAGAGACAAAGCACGTCTATAAATGTTCCAGTGTGTGAATGACTCTCTGTGTGTTTATAGGAAGTGCAGTACGCAAGTTTGGACCTGATCAATAACAGACCACGAGGAAGCAACACGTTAAACAGGAATGCTGTATTTAATGAAATAGTGAGTGAAGTGTGAGTGAAAAGGAATATGTGAGTGAGAAAGTGAGCGAGTGAGTGAGTGAAAGAGTGAATAAGTGAGTGAGTGAGTGAGTGAATGAGTGAAAGAGTGAGTGTGTGAGAAAGTTAAAGAAGGAATAATTAAGTAAGTGAAAAATGAATGAAAAAGCATTATACTCTTCTGAAATGTCTAATAAAACTTGACATTACATCAACTTTTATAACGAATTATTATTATTATTATTATTATTATTATTATTATTATTATTATTATCTATACGTTTAAACTACTCGTGGGACATACTAGGATTAGGGATATAACCCTAGGATCATAATTAATAACAAATATTTGGCATTCACAATAATACATCATAGTATAGTATAGTAGAGTATAGTATAGTATAGTATAGTATAGTATAGTATAGAATTATTAATGTATTGTTATTATCTATCATTTTAAGCTACACTTAGTATAGGTCATATTAGCGTTAATGGATAATAATGAATAACAAATATATTGCATTCAGTTACTACAATAATACATCATAGTATAGTATAGTATAAGTTAAGTTAAGCCTTTATTTGTCATATATACATTACAGCACAGTGAAATTCCTTCTTTGCATATCCCAGCGTAACTGGGGTCAGAGCGCAGGGTCAGCCATG
>JAQMYL010000021.1:4505273-4525084 GCA_030014365.1 Clarias pachynema
ATGTTCTCCCTGTGCTTGGTGGGTTTCCTCCGGGTACTCCGGTTTCCTCCCACAGTCCAAAGACATGCAGATTAGGTTGCCATTAATGACATTCGTAATTTAACCCATAATGTGCGTGTGCCCTGTGATGAATTGGCACCCTGTCCGGGTTGTACCCTGCCTCATGCCCTAAGTCTCCTGGAATAGGCTCCTAGACCCTGTACACAGGATGAAGTGGTATGGACAACAAGAGCGTGAGTAATCAGAAAAGGTATTAAAGTATTTAATGCCCTTTTAAAAGCAGACTGGACTGGAGGAGACCTATAGGTAGCAGTAATGCAACTTACTCGATGTCAATTGCTTTAAAACAAGAAACAAGAAACAGGGTGGTGTGATGCAGCTGTTAAACCTTGAAGTGGACATTCTATAACAATAACTACTGTATACAACAGTTAGCTTGAACCGAGCAATCTGATTGGACGAGAGGAATTCCGCAAGTGGTGATAATAGACAGTAACAACACTGGGACCATTAACTATACAGTATGTGTCACTCCGTATTCCAGGTGTTCTACCAATCGTTAATTATACTAACTGTCGATCGCAGCGTGGGCTGTCGGTACGGCCTGCAGTACCGAGGAGAGGGCAGCTGCCTGCCAAAACTCACTTTCACAACCAGTCACGGAAGCACATTCAGCAAGAACACACATCAGATAATGTTATGTCATCGTGAACAACATGCTGTCTACTTATTAACTGCTTCTTAGTCATACTGAATTGCATCTGACCTGATAATAATGAGAGCTGCTACAAAGCTAACTAGCTTCTAACACAAGGCTGAATTCCAAATTCCTCTCTAACCCCTGATCAAGGGCACTACTACTTGGTGTGTGGAACAAGGGATTGTACACTCTACATAGTGCACTAGCTTTCCATTTCATCTAATTTGGGATTTAACCTTAGTACCTGGAAATTAAAAGAGCTGATATTCTAAAGCGGAAAACGGTAAATATTGTACGTTTCTCAGGACGGTCCACCACCTCCATGGTTTCGTCTCCTCACCGTTTGGCTACATAGTACCATTTAGAATTTAAAATTACTTTCACCATTGTTTATTACACTAACTGTCGGTTCACCAACTCCACCAGTCATAGTTATTTACTTACGCCAATTGCGGGAGGATATAATAAATAACTGGTTACATAAAGAAACAAGTCAAAATCTGTTGATAATAAATGGTGTTTGTGGAACTGTTGCGTAAAAGCAATATTGCACTCGAGGTTGTGTTGTTGTACTGAATATCTGAACAGCTGTGGCTCAGGCTGCCTCCTCATGCCTGTGGTAGTAAGTAAGAAAACACTCAGTGCTTGCACAAAAAGAATGTGGAATGTGTAGAATGTATGTACTAAAGAATGAAACACTTCAGGACTTGGTGTTATAAGGTAAAAAAAAATATTTAAATCACCAAAAAAATGTATTCCTATAAGACATGATCACTGAAGTTAATATATTGTAGTATTTAGAACAAATAAGTCAAATGTATCGACTGTGATTTTGGTGTATATTCATTAAAGCAAGCTGTTCTATGACTCAAAATCTTTATGAGTGATCAAAAGCCACTACAGATGTGCAACAAGAACTGGAGAGTTATTCGTTCAGCTTTTATTTATTTCAATGTGGTTTGGTTACTGGATGACTGATCATGACTGAAGTGAGCGATGAAAGTTTGGTAATTCGAGTGGCTCTGTCGCTGTGTAAGTTACCAGATGTGAAATGATAACACATGATGTGCTAACAATGCTAATGAGCTGATGGCGCCATTCAAAAATTCTTTACTCCAGCAGTCTTGCATGAGATGTGATCTGTAAGATTTTACAAAATGGAAAAAAAATAATAATAATTTTAGGTACCACCCAAAAAACAAACGCTCACTGAAAAAGACGCCAAAATGTCATTTATGTGCCTTGACTGGTGATGCTCAACTGACCAGCTAAACCCTACCCTGTGGCAGGAGCATATGGCTCTCTGGATGACGGATGACATGATGGCACGTACACATTAAAATAAACAACCGCATGTCTTTAGAGTGTGGGAGGAGCTGGAGGAAACCCAGGAGCGAGATTCGAACCCCCGACCCTGGAGGTGTGAGGTTATGGTATTATGCTCAAAAATCGCGGTTTTCAAGTATTCCAATATGTTCTGGTATATAAATCATAATGCTAAGAAAGGCAATCTCTTATATCCCTAACCCAAATATTTGTCTTTGCTCAAATTTACATGATTTCCACATTTTATTTAAGCTTAAACATGTTTAAATTTTGTCAAATAATGTTGTGACTGAATTAATAAAGAAGTTGTCTAAAAGGCTTATGTACCAGATGTTGAAAGGATCCAGGCAACTAAATCACTCAATCTCAATAGATATCATATATATCTAGGGTTGGGAAAAAGAAGAAAAGAAACACATATGAGAAGAAACTGACCCAAAACATTGGTTTAAAGCAATTATTCTGGTATTTAGGTTTGTTTTTAAAACTTTCTTTTTATGCTTTATTTATTCTGCTGGGTAAAGTCGTTGAAATTATGTAAATTTAGGTAGTATCTAAAGTTTGAAGTGCCACACTGTGCATATAATTTTGCTACTAGTTATACTAACAATACTTTTCTGAATCATTAAAGAATTCATTTTTATACCGCTTATCCCGAACAGGTTTGTGGGAGGCCTGGAGCCTATCCACAGAGACTCCAGGCACTGGGCGGGGTACACCCTTGAAGAGTACCAATCCACCGCAGGGCACACATGCACACACTCATTCATCCACTGTTCAGTGGGAGAGTACTAGAGTACCCAGACCCTGGAGGTGTGAACTGCTAACCACTAAGTCACAGTGCCACGTGATGAAGTATTCATTTCTTACTTTTTTTTGACATTGAAAATAATGAGTGGTGCGACTCCTGAGTAACCTGTTGCTTTAGGCCACCACGAGTGCAACAACTAGCCTGTTTTTAAGCACGAGCATAATTTATAGCACACTAGTTACCTTAATGATGATAATGAAAGACAGTGAATGCTCACATTCCCAGGAGAAGATTATGTGCAGTCATAGTGGTTCTTTTTTAGTTTTTTGATGACCACTGCTGTACTTTCACTCAATATCCTAACAGATGTTTATGACAGTATATTGCCATATATTATGCTTGGTGTGGTCACCATTTTCAACACCCTTGTTCATAAAAATAGTTTTTTTTTTTTTTCATTTCCAGCATTTGGCAGACACCCTTATCCAGAACAATGTACATTTTCATCTCATTAGACATCTGAGCAGTTGACGGTTAAGGGCCTTGCTCAAGGGCCCAACAGTTTGGTGGTGCTGGGGTTTGAACTGGGGACATTCCATTACAGCATTCCAACACCTTAACCACTGAGCTATCCCTGACCCATTTCCCCCCCCCCATCACTTTTTATTAATGTTTAGATATTCAGCTGGGTGTACACCTACAAACAAAAACAACACTCTTTGCTTTTTGTCCTTTTTCCATTTGTGTATTGACTGTGGCTTAAACGAACCAATCAGATTTCCCCCCTATTGTGACCTCATATAAGAGGATCCCCTACTCAGGCTTGTTGCTCAGTTCTGTTATGTTCTCTGAAGGGGCGTGGCTCAGCAGTAGCTCATTTATATAAACACAAAAATGGTGTATTTAAGGGAGGAGTGAAACAGGGGTTTAGAAAAAAAAATTATTATCTGAGGAGTATTTCAGATGGAGCATTAAGACACCCACTTTAGGGAAGGACTGAGCCCCGTCCCAGCAAATGTTGGTCCGACAGCAACGTCGTGTCCCTGGCCAAAAACAGTCGGGGTATGACGGCATTAATTGGTAAAAATATGTGACACAGAACATTTCCTAAAAAATGCATTCAGATACATTTGTACACATCTAGGGTTGTCTGGGGTCGCATGTATAGCTGTTCTTTGACTTTTAGCTAAGTGTTATCCAATATATACCCTTCAAGCAAAAGATTTGGACGATTGATGAACATTTATGAAAGCTGTTGTGAATCAGATAACATCAAAAACGTCCGTTCAGCTTCCATGATGGGACATGTCGGAGGGATGTCAGAGTGCAGGGTCAGCGAGGATACAGCACCCCCGGAGCAGAGAGGGTTAAGGGCCATGCTCAAGGGCTCAACAGTGACAACCTGGGGGTGACGGGCCTTGAACCCACAATGTAGTAACCCACATCTTTAACTGATTGAGCGACCACTGCCCCTAGTAGTGTGTCGCTCCACATTTAAACATGTGTGTTATATTTAAACATTTAGAATCTCCGTGAAGCAGGAGTGATTGGCCATTTCTACACCACATCTGCATCTGCATCGCCTTCTATTTCTCTCATTTTTCAGAATATAACTTGAGCCTAACTTTTTTTTTCACTACTTCTTTTGTTTTTCATGTATCCCTAAAGGATCGCCTCGGATCATCAAGCGGGTGTGGGGACGCCGTCATCGTTTTGGACACCATTCTGCTTTCCACCACGCCTCATTTTTGCAGAACCAAAACTCTTCTTGAGTCTGCTCTCATCTTTATGTTGCATTCATGTTGTAAGGATGCTTATAACAAACATAGCAGAATTAACTAGCGCAGTCTAATTAGCAGTCTTCATGCAAACTCGTGAACTGGTAGTCGCTTTTTTTCCTGTCTTGATGTGAAAGTTCACCAAAGATTCACAGCTTCATTCGGTCTGTACTTGTCGTGCAAGCTTCTGCAGGGGAAAAAAGAGGGGGAAAAAAAAGAGAGACGTGTTCCAACTTTCTACTGAGAGTTTCCAGATGTGAGGAACTGTGTGTGTGTGTGTGTGTGTGTGTGTGTGTGTGTATCCTCTGCTCTGGGACACTAGAGCGGAGCAGACTCTACACTCATCTCCGCCCTGTCCACTTTACAGTCCCAGAGCATCGAATTACAGGAGTGTGTTTTTTCCCTCCTCCGTAGCACACTGACACTGTAGGTGGTGGGTTGTGCTTTTTTTTTTTTGCCCCGAGTGGGAGGATTCAGGATCTCGGCCAAGATGTGACAGCAACGGAGGAAGGTCGATCACCAAACTGCTGAAGAGAAGGAGAAAGGAGCGGCAGAAATGGCGCAACAGGTAATGGCTTTAACTTTTCTCTTTTCGCCTTATGTTTAGCAGGAAACTATGAGATAGTAAACTAGTATGAGATAAATGAGTCTTCATGTTGCTTTGCTGAACTGGTTAAGAGATCAGACATACAAGGAAGAGTTGCCATGTCAGGAATTTCTTTTCTTTTTTTTTATGTTGCTTTTTTTTCTTGGACGTCAATGCCAGATCAAGCTTTCAGAAAGGCTTTTTTTGAACTTTGTTTCTGGCAAACTTCTTTGGGAACGCTCTGAAGAACTGAAAGAAAACTTCTCCGTCGACATAGCTACGTGTCAACTGCAGTAGGGCATGTCAGGAATTCTGTCTCTGGACCAGATAAAACCTCACAACTCTGAGGATCAGTGTTACTTTGCACACACACACACACACACACACACACACACATACACACACACAGAAAGGAAAAGAAAAGGAGAGGCAGAGAAAGGGCTGGAATCTCATTTCATCTGTTCATTTTTTTATTCGCAAGTGTGTGTTGAGAGTTGTTTTTAAAGTTGCGACATTCCACTCGAGGCTTGATCTCTCATTAAAGCGGCTTTAATCGAATAAATCGCCGATCAGATGGAGTGAGACGAGGTGAAGTTTTCGAAGGAGTGTCGGAGTCTTCCAGTGGATCTGACCCTTTGCATTTCCTGAATTCATACCAATCATGTTAATTGAGGCCATATGCTCAACTGGGCGTCTCTCCATTGTGTGTGTATGTGTGTGTGTGTGGAAACGGAAAGCATGAGGAATCAATCAGTTCATCTGCATTCCTTTATAAAACACACGGACCATACGGTGTTTCACTCAGTTTTCGATAAAGAAGAAACGATGCGGCAAACTCGAGTAAGAAAGGAGTGTACGCACGCTGTCCACTTTATTAGGAACACCTGTACACCTGCTTGTTCAAGTAGTTCAAATAAATAAAACGCGTGGAGTAAACACAGGCCTTCGATCCGTTTTGTAACATCAAACATCCGAATAAGGATGGCATCTCCAGGTTGAACGCTCCAGAAACTGGTGATCTCCTCGGATCTTCACGCACAACAAGTCTAGGTCTAGAGTGTAAAAGTCATAGTGAGGAGAAGGAACGAACAAAAACATACGGTTCTGAAAAGGTGAATAGTCAGAGTGATTACGCTTTACAACCGTGTTGAGCAGAAAAGCATCTCAGAAAGGCGTTAATACATCATGAGCGAAGAACAGGAATCTGATGATGTAGTGGGTGCAGGATAAAAAAATCAATTAAATTAAAAGACCAGGTGTTGTTTTATAGCGTTCTAGTTCAGTTAAAACATGTTGTGGATTTCTACAAAACTTCTATCTCAATCTATCTATCTATCTCAACTCTTCAAATCAGACAGTTGTGAAGTTTAAAGTCTTTTCCAATTTCTTGTGGGATTGTTGTGTATCCTAACAACATCGTGTGTGTGTGTGTGTGTATAGATCAATATGGCTTGGTTTGGTGTGTATTCCTTCTTCTTTTTTTTCTTTTTTTTGTCCTAAAAATAAGCTGAAGAGCAATGTCTGTGCTTTAATGGTGCGAAGCTGGTGGCAGAGCTGCAACTTTCTTCTTTTTTTTTTCTTTCTCTCTCTCTTTTCAACCGCACACAGAATGGAAAAGCCGTGTGCTCAGGTCAGTAATTAGAACCCGGGGCTTTGACATTACACACAACAATGCGAGCATTTACCTAAAAAGCAGGTTTTCGTGCTAACAATGAGCTTCTAGTAGGTCTTAGACTGACTCGAGGCCTCTGTGTGTGTGTGTGTGTGAGGCTCGGAGACCAGGCTCGACTGGTTTAAACAGCGCCGTGTTTTCCCTCCATGCCCTCGAGAGATCAGGATGTGATGTTTTCAGGCTCAGGTGTGTCCATGAGTAAATAGTGTACAGGGGGGCGTGGCTGTCATGGCTCGACATGCAGGTATTTCAGGTATAGCCACGTTTGCTATGTGCCAAAGTTTGAATGTCAATTATTTTAAGATTGTGTTCGATCATAAGAGGATAAATAAGGGTATTGTGTGTGTGTGTGTGTGTGTTTTCTTAGTTGAAATATTTCCTTCTCGTCTACTGTTTTTTTTTTTCTTTTTTTTTTAGATTGAAGCAACATCAAAGCTAAAATTTCTCTCTCTTTCTGTGTGTGTGTGTGTGTGTGTCATTCAGTTTTCAGATCTGGAGAAGGCCATAAACACTCTGGTCACAAACTTCCACTCTGCTTCGGCTGATAAAAGCTCCACGCTCAAGACAGATGAATTCAAGAACCTCCTTTCCTCGCAGCTGCCCAACCTCGTCAAGGTAAAGATCGCGCCCAGGCACTTGCAGGGTGCGCACTCGCAGGGCGTGGCCACCGCACAGCCCTGTTAGGAAACCCTAAACCACCCTAGAGCGTCTGTTAGTTTCTTATGTAGATATTTTTATCACTTGATTTAGTCGTGAGTCCAAGAGAGAGAGAGAGAGAGAGGGAAAGACTTTCGGGCTGCTTTCGGAGGAGAAAATGAGAGCTCGAGGCCGAGCCTGTCAGGTCATTTCAGGTCGTGTTACAGCAGGCTGCCTCGGGCCTAACCTGGAGGTTCTGCACCGGGAAAAGAAAACAAGCTGAATGATGAACGGTGGCAGCTGAGAGAGAGATGAGCAAACAGTTTTGCAACAGGTTTATATGTTTGGTACAGCAGTGTTAACACACTACAGAGCGGGACTAGTCAGGGGTTTAAGATCAGGAGGGGAAGTTTATTGTCAACCTACTGCTTCATTACAAACATTTAACACAACCTTCATTAATTTGCTCTCTCTCTCTCTCTCTCTCTCTCTCTCTCTCTCTTATATATATACAGTATATATTCGATGTTTTACTCCAAATGCTGCACTGCTTCTGATACAAGTTGACTTAGGCTTCTAGATTTTTGTAGAATTTACAGAAAATGTTAAAACATATCTAAAAATCTAAATTAATTACAGAATAACAGAAAAACAAATGCAGAGCAAATAAACAAACAAAAAGTAAAGAAAGCAAGAAACAGAGAAGAAGGAAAAAAATCAAGGAAACATTAAGAAAAAGAAACAAACAAACAAAGAGATCAATAATGCAAGACACAAGAAATAAAAAATGAAAATTGAAAGAAAATAAACCAAGACAGAAAGAAATAAAGGGACAAGGAAAAACAAAACCATTTAAAACATATATATATAAGCAAGATGGAAAGAAGGAAAGGAATCAGAATAATCAAGGAAACAAAAGAAAGAAAGAAAAAATGAAGAAAGAATAAAAAAATATTCAACAGACAAAATATAGAAAACAAGAAGGAAAGGGAAAAAACAGTAATAACATATATGAAGAAAAAATAAACAAAAGGAAAAAAGGAAGAAAAGGAAGACCGAAAGAAGCAGGGGAAAAAAGTAAGAAAGGAAAGATTAAAAAAGAATGATAGCAAACAGGAATTAAGAATTTTGATTAAGAAGGAATACAAAACCATGTACTAGAACCATAAACATGGCACTTCTTTTTGAGATTTCCTTTTTTTATACAGTGTGAGAAATCAACAGTGTAACAACAACATTATAATGAATGTGAGATTAAGAGATCTGGTTACTAATCAAATTAGATTCGGTCTGATTCTGTCCTGTGAGTGTAAAGTCTCTGATAAATAAACGTGGACAAACTAAATCACACACTCACGTCGGACGTTTCTATGGTGTGGAACGAACACACTGAATGTAAAGCATGTTGTGGAACTGCATGCGTGTGTGCACGTGCACGCGAGCATGCATGCATGTGTATGTGTGTGTGGTTGTGTGTAGAACAGGCTATGCTGACTGACCGACTTCCTGACAGAGTGTTAGTGTCTGCATTCATCCTTCTGATCTGGAACTTTCCACCATTGGCATTTTTGTATTTAATAAACACAGTCAGGTTTAATGATGTGGCTCAGCCGCATAAACACGACATTGTCCTCTCTGTTTCTTTATTGAATAAAACAAAAACAGAAAATGTCATGTTTAACTGGAAAACACCTCATGACTGTGCCGTGCTTACAGCTTGTTCTTAGTGTAACAAAGCACTGAGACTGGAGACTCCTTCCATATACAGTGATTAAAACGTCCATCCCAGACACGCCCCCCTGGATAAGATGTTACCACAGCATGTTGTGTCTCACGGCACCGCGATAAAGCCGTGTCCTGACTTTGTATCTTCCCGTTTCAGACCGGAGGGTCAGACGCAGGGGTCGGGGAGCTGCTGAAGCAGATGGGGGTGAAGGACGGAGATGGAATAGACTTCAAACACTTCTGGTCCCTCATCCAGAATGTGGCCTCAAGCCAGTTCGGCCAGCTCAGCCACGAGAAAGTGTCCAAATGCACCTGCCTTCTACTGTGAGCGCCGCTCTTCAGTTAGGTCAAGATGGAGGGATGATTTTTACATTGTCATGTCAACAAAACATTCTCTCTCTCTCTCTCTCTCTCTCTCTGTTTTTTTTTTCAACTCAAAACACTAATGAAACTGGTAAAAAGTTTGCTTTTGTTGATCCAGTGTAACATAAATTCAAGTCATTTTATCCATCTATTTTTCATCAAAACTAGATAAAGGGACCACAAACTGTACAATTGCTTAAAATCATGATAAACTGGAGTTTTGTAAAAAATAAAATAAAATAAAATAAAAAGCTGTCTATTGTTTTTCGAAAAAATGTTTGTAACTGAAATCTGTACACTGATACTGGACGCTACATGTAACACTATTCATTTGCTTTAACATTACACTACCAGTCAAAAGTTTGTGCACCCCTCCTCATACAGGGGCTCTGACATTAACGCTATAAAATAACGCCTATGGAGTTATGAATGGAAGTATTATAATAAAAAGTATTAAAACCAAAAGATTTTATATTTTAACGTCCTCATGAGAAAGTGACACGTTTCCAAATAACCAGGAACATCCGAAAACCTCAGGGCTGCTCTGGAAATCTGAAAGAAAATTACGTGTTCAGGGGAAATGATTTGATTTTACCTGAAATGCATTTTATTGTAAAAAAAAATAAAAAATAAAAAACTTAACAAATCCCTGAACATTAAATTCATGACACATCTTCATCAAAATCTCATTAAATGTCATGTTTCACACTTGAGTCGTTCCTGTTCAAACTTTTGACCACTAGTGTACATCAGAGCTTTAAAGCTGCTCGTACTTCACCAGACATATTGACGTGATTTTCTCATATTTATATTTTGAAATTTTCCTCTTATCATAAAATTGCAATCTGAAGCATTTGTTATAATTAAAGCCAAACCATTATTAAATCCTTGTTTCTGTCTTCAATATTGTGTTCATAAAATCATATGTTTCTTATTTTGACATATATGAGAGGGTATCAAAAAGTTTCAAGACTAGTTTTGTAACTGGCCAACAGATGGCAGCACAAGGCTGCACGCACAGTCACACGGAGCACTGACCTTCATAAGTCAGTGTGCCAAAAGACATCGTGCTGTGTACATCAGGAGGTGTGCAACTGGTGCTTTTCTGACAATGTGCATTAACACTTCTGATATTTCATCATGAACAGCAAGTTAGAACAAAGAGTGAATGTAAAATTCTGCGTGAAACTGGGCAAATCTGCCTCATTCACATTTAACATGATTCGTCAAGCTTTGAGTGGCACACATGCTTAGAGAGTGGAAGAACATCACTGAAAGATGACGAGAGATCAGGAAAACCTACAACAAGCTCAAACCCAGAAAATATCAAAACATTCGGTCAATTTGTGCAGACACAATGATCTTTGGAGAACAATCCACACCATCGCTGCCATTGTTGGTGTGTCATACGGAACAGTCCAGACAATCCTCACTTGTGATTTAAACATGCACCGTGTTGCTGCCAAGTTCGTCCCCAGGCTGCTGACCCAGGAGCAGAAGGAACATTGCATCAAAGTCTGCCAAGAAATCTGGCAACATGCCATGGATGACCCGTCCTTCATGTTGAAGATCATTAATGATGACAACTTGGGTGTATGGGTACGACTCGGAGATGACTCAACAGTCTTCACAGTGGAAGAGCCCATCATCTCTACCACCAAAAAGGCGAGGCAGGTGCATGCTCATCGCCTATTTCGACATTCACAGTATTGTGCATCAAGAATTTGTCCCCGGGGGCCAGACCGCCAACAGCTAATTCTACTGCCAGGTTCTAAGGCATCTAAGGGATGATGTACAGCAAAAACGATCAGATCTGTGGCGCGCGAATCTCGAAACCTTTTGTAACCCCTTCATATATTATATACCAAAATAAAATGTAAAACAAGAAAGAAAATAGAGTTGCTCACATCAACATGATCAACACCCTGAACTCTTTCTCGCTCTGTTACACACAGAAAGCTTGCTGTTGTTAGGAAAACAATCAATAAGATGAAGGTGGAATCACTAGCACCGCATTAAAGTGGTCCATTTTTTTTATAACTGCAAAAATTAAAAACTATTGGCAGATCATGATCTCATCCTCTTAGTTACATTTGACATTGTGGAAAATTTGTGAGACGAGCCAAATCTACTTTAAAATAAGCTACTTGCTCAATGTAAACAAACACCTGCACTAATATATATTAATGAGAAAAGTTAAACTGAATATTTTTACTGGGATTAGTTCATATTTTCACTTTTGCTGAAATAACAGCGCTGAACTGGTATAAGTGAATTTTAACGTGCTGGAGTCATTTTAAGACAAAATTTAAGACATCTTTATCGGATCTACTTTTTTGATTTCTAATCTGTGATTCATGCTCCGATTACCAAACAGGGAGTGTATTTGTGTATTTAAAACATTTAAGGGTTCGTCTTTGTTATAGTCAGACATGTATGCGAGCTTCAACCTGAAATAATATGACTAAAGCAGATCAGCTCATTTTCAGCATTTAACCTTTTAACTACAAATTCTTTTTTTTTCACTAACAAATGGGTACTAACACTAGTAAGAAATAAAACTTGGCTTATGAGAGAAGTACAATTTATTCTGCTCTGAACACTGGAGACTCCTTCCAGAATTTGTTAATAAACAAATCCTTACATCATATTTTTACTTTACATTTTATGTGAATTTTAAGTGAATAAAACCATTTATTATATAAGTCGTCGATTATATGGACCATCTGACATGACAGCGTGCATTTTAAATAAACCTGTGATTTGCAACTGCGCTATAGTCAGAACAGCCGTTATGTTAAAAAAAATAAAATAAAATGAAATAACACCTTCTGACCAATCAGAATCCGTAACTGTCCGTGACGTCATAGCCAGCTCGTACTCTGATTGGCTACCTTGCATAAAGGTCGTTTTAGGAAGAAGAAGACAGCCATCTTCGTGAGGTCGAAAGGTAAGTCTTTATATGTTTCTACAGACAAAATGGCGAGTATTGTGTTTCAACTGCGATTCAAACATTCTTACATTCCAGTAACGGGACACTGAAGCAAAGAAATAATTAAAAAAAAAATTTTTTAACTAATTGTGTGTAAGATATAACGTTATGAACGGACACGTGTGCAGCCCAGCTCTAACGAATTTGTGTATATACAAACATACACAACGTATGACAACATTATCACAGCTGTTTCGGGTAATACATTTTGACCCACTGGTTTTGTCAGTCATTATAACATGGCAATAAACAGATATGATTATTACCACGTTTACACCAGAGATGATTAAAACCGTGGAGGAGAATATTACACTCCCGTGTAGCGTACCAACACTGCGCAAGATATGCGCAAATACGCATGCGCAGAGAGGTTTACCTTTTCCTTGTTCAATATTTAAGGGAGCAGTAGCACATAGGTTTTATTTCAATTGTAACACACACACACACACACATCAGCCATAACATAATAACTTGCTTTATATCGAATAGGTCCCCCTTTTCGCTCTGTGTTCTGACTCCTTTCTATCACAACCAGCATTAAACTTCTCCTCACATTGATCTACAGGAGCACCTCTATTGGATCGGACTACACGGTCCACGTGCATCAGTGATCCTTGGCCACCCATGACCCTGTCGCCAGTGTACCAGTTTTCTTTCTACAACTTCTTGCAGGTTCTGACCACTGCAGCTCTTGTGAGATGTTCCTGGTCTGCAGTGGTCAGGACATACGAAAAGTGATCCAAGGAAGGAAAACCGGTGAACTGGTGACAGGGTCATGGGTGTCCAAGGCTCACTGACGCACATGAGGGCCCGTGTAGTCCGATCCAATAGAAGAGCTACTGTAGATCAATTTGCAGAAAATGTTAATGCTAGTAGGCGGCACGGTTGTGTAGTGGTTAGCACTGTCGTCTTGCACCTCCAGGTTCCGGGTTCGAATCCCGGCCAGGCTTGATTCCTGTCTCTGTGTGCATGGTGGGTTTCCTCCGGGTTCTCCGGTTTCCTCCCACAGTCCAAAGACATGCAGGTTAGGCTAATGAGGGTGTTCCCAAATTGCCCAGTGTGTGTGCCCTGCGATGGATTGGCACCCTGCCTCGTGCCCTAAGCCTCCTGGGATAGGCTCCAGGCTCCCCGCGACCCTGAATACAGGATAAAGTGGTATAGAAGATGAGTGAGTGAGTGAGTGGGTAGTGCTGTTTTAGTTGCAGAAGGGGACCTACTTGATATTAAGTCAAGTTATGTTATGACTGATCAGTGCATGCGTGTGTGAGTGAGTGAGTACCTAAAAAAGATCCAGACGAGCTGTGTAAATATTTAATGCACTGTATCAGTCTATACAATAATGTAATATATCTAATAATAAAATACTGTATAACAATATAATTTGGATTCTTAAACAAATAAATATATATTTAGCAATAATTCAATTCAATTTTATTTGTATTGCGCTTTTAACAATTGTCACTGTCGCAAAGCAGCTTTACACAATCACAAGAATTATTTAAGTTTGTATGGAATGTGAATGTGTAAGAATCAAAATGAGCAGATTGTCCCTGGTGCGCAAGCTGAGGGCGACAGTGGCAAGGAAAAACTCCCCGAGATGGTAATAGGAAGAAACCTTGAGAGGAACCAGACTCAACAGGGAACCCATCCTCATCTGGGTGAAACAGAAAGCAGGAAATGATCTGCATTCATACTGTGTGTTAGGTGGCAGCCAGTTCAGCTATAACAGTTGATGTTAATTGATGTTAACATGGAATCCAGGTAGTAGCAATACCACTCCAATCATGGCTCTGGCGTACTGAGAAAACTTTATACCTCATACCAGAGCAGGCATCATCAGGACCCTGATGCTTTTCTGATATATGAGAATAATTAATATAGCAGTAATCTAGCACTTTTTTTCCCTCGAGGTGGGCGTGGCTATACGCATCACTCAATGAAGCCAATCCCCCTGATATACCATGTACCCCTGATATAGGAAAAATAAAGGGAGCCCTTACTCTCACCACATTACATGAGGCGCCCGTCTTAGAAATACAGATATAAATGTACATTTCTAAATTACATCTGAACTGTGAGTGAAAATGTTCAGTATTGAGTGTTTGTTCTGTTAACTTCAGACGTGGTATGTTTTCTCTAGATGCCCAGACATTGCTCTGCCACTGGCTGCAAGTCACGTGACAACAAAGAAGCTCGTTTAGCTGGAGTCACCTTTCACAGGTGAGAGCTTTTGATTAGGGTCATTTCTGAATCAGTGTGGAGTTTAAGGAAGGTACACCCTGAAAACTTGTACATTGATCTTTTGTAATTGGCATGTAATAATGTTAACCAAATAGATATATTTTTTTAAAATGTCTATTTTCAGTTACATCGACTACTGACTCCGACTACTGCTGATAGTGTTGCAGTGGGATTCAGGATTTGGTCATCGCTTTATTTCTATTTTAAAGACAGCGATGCAGCGGTGCTTTAGCCCTTCAGTCTCTTCGGCTGTCTCGCTTCTTCATCTCAAAGTGATGACTTTATGCTGACACATTGTGTGTTTTTAACGATGATTAGGTTGCCGAAGAAAGGAAATCCTCGCCGGGCCACCTGGATTGTCAATGCTCAGCGCAAGGGTCCCGGAGGAAAGGGGCTTTGGGAGCCTCAGAGCGACTACATCTATTTTTGCTCTAAACATTTCACACCTGACAGCTTTGAACTCTCTGGAATCAGGTGTGTATTACAGCAGAATACGTGCACGTTTACATTCATTTCATTAGCAGGCAGGAGATGTGGAAGATGAGGTGCATTTTCATCCAAAAAAAAAAAGTCAACATCGTACTGTATATCGGACACATCTCCAAAAAATCTCTGTGTACTGTGTTTCCATCGCACTCAGGAAATAACAAGTGACACAAATAACACTCATCAGTTAGTGAGGAGAAACACACCTAAGGTTTCTGAAAAGGTTACTGCAACTGAAATTATCAGCATGAAGGTGTTGATAGTGTTTCATCTTGTGTTTTTTCCCTACAGTGGATACCGCAGACTGAAAGATGATGCCGTGCCTATGCTGATTGAAATCCCTTCTGGGCTAAAAGGCAAATCCTCTAGAGGAAGAAGCAAAACACGGAATGAGGACCGGCAGTCGAGGTATGTTCCCCTCTGGCGCACGCACGCACACACACACACACACACACATAAACTGGTTAACACTAGGTGTGGCATGTGGGTGTCAATCTTAGAAAAAGAGGCGTGGCCTCTGTGACCGTCTCAGTAGCGGAAGTGTGACCATGGACTAAATCTCAGTGAAGGAGGCGTGGCCTTTGACCCTGTAAGTCTTAATGAAGGAGGCGTCCCCTCTGTACCTGTCAGTCTCAGTGCAAGGGGTGTGGTCTCTGTACCTGTCAGTCTCAGTGAAGGAGGCGTGGCCTCTGTGCCTGTGAGTCTCAATGTAGGAGGCGTGGCATCTGTGCCTGTGAGTCTCAGTGAAAGAGGCGTGGCCTCTGTGTCTGTGAGCCTCAGTGAAGGAGGCGTGGCCTTTGTGACTGCGAACCTCAGTTAAGGAGGCGTGGCCTTCGTGCCTGTGAGTCACAGTGAAGGAGGCGTGGCCTCTGTGCCTGTGAGCCTCAGTGAAGGAGGCGTGGCCTGTGCCTGTGAGTCTCAGTGGAGGAGGCGTGGCCTGTGTCTGTGAGTCTCAGTGAAGGAGGCGTGGCCTTTATACCTTTCAGTGACGATGTGGCCTCCCACAACCCAAAATATTTTTAAACATGCAAATTATAGAATCACATTTCATCATATCTCAGTGAAAAAACTATGAATCATTTGTTCATTAAATGTATTTTTCCTACATCATCCTATCATATCCAGCCTAGTAGTCTGCTAGTATTTAATGGAAACCATTTACAAATGACATATGATGTTTATGTATATTAATAGATAAATTCTCTAATTTGTTTGTTTGATATGAATTTCTCTTTAGTACTACAGGTAAAACTAATAAAGAGAGCTCCGACAGTAAGGACACCCAAACTAAAGAACCTCTCATAGACGTTGTGGGAGATGAAGAAGCAGAGAGCAACAAGACAGCCACCGAAGAACAGAAAAAAGAAAAGCCATCTCTGTTACCCTTACCTTTACAAGAATCTGTACCTGATCAAGTCACAGAAACCCCCTCTGCTCCACCTTCTCCATCGCGCTACATGAGGCGCCTCCCTCCGCCCCCGGGCTTTTACCTGGCCAAAGAGCACAGCTACGCTCAGCTCTGCCCGCTGGAGTGGCGGAAACGCAATGAAAAAGCTACAGACAATTTGGAAAAGGCGCTGCGTTTGCTCAGGGCTGCCCGTCGCCGGGAGAACCGTCTCCGGATCACACTCCTGCGTCTTCAAGACAACAGACTCAAGCAGACTTTATCTCAGATTCAAGATAGACGGAAGGAGACTCAGGAAAGCCAAAGTAGGTCGGGTCAGGGGCGTCAGAGCGGGAAGCTGAGTGGGTCGGGCCAGGACAGGGGTCTGGAAGGGATGGAAGAAAATGAGATGGAGGGTACAGGTGAAGTATTAGAGCTTCTTACAGCAGAAAGTTGGGGGAAGGAACATACCACTAAGCTGAAGTATGGTGTGGAAGACGAGGAAGGGTGCTGTTTTTATTGTGGACGAGGAAGAGAAGATGTGGAAACCAAAGTAGGCAGGAATCAAGTGAGACCTCAAAGAAGCACAGGTAGAAGAGGAAGAGGAAGGAACGTGTCCAATGTGTTGAGAAAAACAGTTCAGGAAATGGCTGAATCAAAGGGCCAATCAAAACCATCTGTGCATCAGAACATCAATTCTGATCAGCTTACCCTTCTTCACTCTCACCCTGAAATGCTGCTGCAGATGCATGCACTTCCTGGACCTACACAATCCACAGCAACGTTCCAAGAAGTCGCTTCTTCATCTCAGCTACAGCACCTCCACCTCCTACAACCCGATCTCAGCCTTCTCCATTCAGATGCGGCAACCTCTGACGTTAGCATCACCCAGAGCGAGGACGCAGGAGGTGGGATGTGCCATGTGTTTCTGGTTCCTGTGTCTTCAGAAACCAAAGAGAAGAGCACGATCGGTGTAGAAGGCTCGATTCAGAGAACCCAGTCAATACTGGTGGCAGAAGAAACCCTCCAGCACGTCGTCAGCGAACAAGGAGACGGGCTGAACGTTCAGAGTGACGACATGGGGTTAAGCCATAGCGAACAGAGGGTTAGTCAAAATGACCAGCAGATGAATGTCAGAAGCATGCTGGTGGGTGAAGACGTGGCGCAGAGACTTAAGGAACATCTAGAAGGTTTTCAGCTGCAGCTAAGCAGTGAATTTATTGATTAGTCATGCTAATTATTATTATTATTTTTTGCTTAGCTCTGCTAATACTCCCTGTATTATAGCTTACTCATTTCTGTCTGGATAATTTATTACTACATGCCCTTTCCGCATTACTTGCACTTTTTGAGAAACTTTGTGTGCTAGCTCTTGATCGAGGATGAAAACGCAATGCTTAGCTAGAGCAATAATAGCTCAGTAATATTTGGCTCCCTAGATTATTCTTCATCTGTAACATCTTGACTAGAAACTAGCTCACAAATATTAGATGTTTACTGATGATTAGCTTAAAAGGCCTCATGCTGCTGGCTCATTGGATGCTTTATGAGCCAACGCCCCCCTCACCCAGCCTCTGGTTGGCAGGGGACCCCTTGTGCCAGCTTCAAGCCTTTATAAAAATGGGTGGGTTCAGCTCTTAAGTGGCACAACAGAAACATGTTTGCCTAACCTAGGTGAGATCAAGAGGTTAATTAGTGGGTGATTCTACAGCTATCTGTACCCGAGTGTCCATAGAGCAAACCGGTTTCCCGCACATTCTTGGTGAGGTGAAGAGACATCAATCATAGTGTCAGTAGACACATGTGAGCTCACGCAAATGGAAGGGGACAGATAGCGCTTTCTTACAAGTATGTTACAGCAGCAGTTTAGAAAGATATGGTCAGCTGGTGTCACATGTCTCAGAGGAGCCTATCCCAGGAGACTTAGGACACGAGGCGGGGTACACCGTGGTCAGAGTGCTAATCCATCACAGGGCACACACACACTACGGGCAATTTGAGAACGCTAGTTAGCCTTATCTGCATGTCTTTGGATTGTGGGAGGAAACCAGAGTACCCAGAGGAAACCCACCAAGAATGGGGAGAACGTGAGGTGGAGGTGTGAGGCCACAGTGCTAATCAATGACAATGTGCCACCTTATTATTATTTGTCAATATAACAAAAGTTCAATCATAACACAATATTTAAGTATTGCAAAGGCCACTTTTTTTTTTACAAGTGATATAAGGTTATGAATCTTGTGTGTGTGTGTGTGTGTGTGTGTGTGTATTTTTAAGTAAGTTAAATCATAGATTCCCCCAAAAATGTCTGTCACTGTGAAGCAAACGTGTGTCTGACTAAAAGAAAAAGATGACTTTGGAGGATGTAGAAATTATTTAATTTCCCTTTTCAAGCACTTTGTTTTATTTATTTATATATTTTTTTACAAAGAAAAGTTATGATACGTTCTTGATTATGAGCAAAGTCTTCACTTTTGTCCAGTTCTCATTTCAAATTAAAATTATAACATCAATGTACAATGTGTGTTGACTCATGTCTTAATGCGCCCCCTAGTGGAAGTGATGCAAACAAACAGGAAGTAAATCTCTCAGTAAACCTTGAATCCATTTCAGTCAAGTGAAACAGCCAAATCTCAAAACAATGATGTTTTCATCAAAGATTAAATCAGATATTATTTAGACATCATTACAGGAAACGCAGAGGAAATAAATACTAGTGATGGTGAGATGAAGCCACACCAGGCGTGTCGAGGGTTTCGAGCCAATAATTTGACCAAAGGGTTCATTTCATGAAGCTTATGGCTCGTTATACTGACATCTAGTGGACGGATTTTGTGTAGCAGGCAGCACAATTAATATGGACAAGCAGCTGCAAGTAATATTGCATTCTTCATTACAGTGACAGTTTTATGTTCAAAGGCAGTTGTTTATGCACGTGATCACTATCTCTGAATCTTTGAAAATTAAGTGAATAATTAGCACAGAAAGGAAAAGTGAAGATCAAATAAGATGTCCTTATCTTTCTCTCTTTTTTCTTTTTTTTTTTTTTAATTATGAACCGGAAAACATGAATGCAACTAACAATCCACTGTTTGGAATCTTTGAACAGAAGATATATATAAATTCACCAGCAAGTGTTAAGGATTTAATACACAACTCAAGTGATTAAAA
>JAQMYL010000021.1:4525184-4538750 GCA_030014365.1 Clarias pachynema
TATATATATAAAACTTCACCAGCAAGTGTTAAGGATTTAATACACAACTCAAGTGATTAACCCACAGAATAAAGACAATTAATTGAAGAGGGGGGGGAATCAGAGATTAAAAAAGAAAAAAAAACAATGTACAATAACACAAGAGTTTATAAGATAGATTAAGGTCATTAATATAAACCAAAAGATTTTCTGTGCATTTCTCTTCTTCATATATTAGATAAGAAGTAAATGTAAATATCAGTGTGAAATGCAAAAAAAAAAAAGTATTCAGTTTTCCTGAATCTTAATTTATGGATTTAAGAACAAAAAATTCCAATATAATGATTCGGTCACATGATTCTGGCAACAGCGAGGCTTTGTTTGTCATTGGTCACGGCCTCCTTCTGCTCCTGTGTCACAGTGACATCACTAATAAATACATTTAAGTCAACCATTTTATATGCATTTTATTTTACCAGGCCATGTTTTTACACAATACACAGCATCTATAACTGGAAAAAAAACATTATTTATCATTAGCTAAGATATTAGCTAAATAACACAGGACTGCACCAGCTAAGTAGCTAACTTAATAAATATCATCATACAAGTAATTTACATATTGTGTAAGTTATTGTAAATGTACATGAAATTTCAACATGGTTGGGCCATTAAAGGAGTTCCTGGGAGGCCAGTGTGACAGACGTGAAGCAGGGAGTCCGATTATGGGTCTGGCGTATTGATCAAACTTTCTACCTTGATGGTGTCCAAACACTAGTGAAATTTTGGGATAAGTGCATTAGTGTAGCAGGGGATTACATAGAGAAATAAAAGGAAATTTTACTCACATGAGTGTGTTCTGCTATTTAACACAATCAAAAGTCTCACTTTGACTTGAACAAACCTTTGTATTTCTAAACGCCATATGCAAAAAAGTAAACACGTAGATCTTCATGATGGGCTGGTCTGGGATTTTCACACGCAACCCTCTCTAGGGTTTACAGAGAATGGTCTGAAAAAGAAAAAAATATACAGTGAAAGGTCTCTGGGTGAAAATGCCTTGTTGATGCCAGAGGGCAGAGGAGAATGTCCAGACTGGTTCAAGCTGGTAGAAACCTTGCCACAGGAAACTGAGGCTACAATTCACATGGCCTCACCTATTAGGAAAATGTTTCCCGGTCTGATGAGTCTTTATTTCTTCTGGGACATTTGGATGGTAGGGTCAGAATTGAGCATAAACAACATGAAAGAATAGATCCATTCTGCCTTGAATTAACGGTTCAGGCTGCTGAGGATGGTGTCATGTTGTGGTGGGGATTTTATTGGAACACTTTAGGCCCCTTAGTCTTAATTGAGCATAGTTTAAATGCCACAGAGTATTGTTGCTGACCATGTCCATCCCTTTATGACCACAGGATAACACGTGTCCATGTGACGAACATGAAATAATCTCAAACTGGTTTCTTGAATGTGACAGAGTTCACTGTGCTCAAATCATTTAATCAGAAAACTCATTCCCTTAATTTTGTTTTTATTGTTAGATAATTTGTATTACCTCCAGCCAAATGTAGAAAAAAAAAGAAAAAAAAACTTTTTTTATATATATGTTTTTTTCTCCTTGCTCAACCTTGACCAGGATTAAGCTCTTATTGCAGACTTTGGTTTTTTTTGTGCTAGATATAGGCATTTTTCCCACTTTAAGTTACATTTGTGTATAAAAAGACTTGCATGAAACATACTGTAGTACTTATAAGTACATTATCATTTTAATCCTTGAAAAATAATTATTTGGTGAAACAGTAATTGTGACATAAAATATATTGCATTATGTTATTTTTAGGGGGGAAAAAACTTGCTTTTAACCTTCACAATCATGTAACTTAAACACACCGCCAGAGGGCGCAAAAACGCCAAAACTCATCTATAACTAGATCTATAAAAAGAAGTGATTCTCCAAAAATAATAATATTCTCTGTGCAGCTTGATCAAACCTGGTGCAGAGGGAGTTCAGGTCAAACCTGGGGCTCAGTAAACAAGTAGAAGCTTGTCCTGGGGTCTTTTCAGCTCTGGATCCAAAGTTGCATTGCTAATGAGGCACACATTAACGAGCTGCTAAAGGGCCTATCTCATTAGTGTGCATTTTCTATTCAGTAGTGGGTTCATGCATTACTTGTATAAGCTATTGTGAACGATTATCATCTCAATATTAACAGACTGGTATATCAAATTACACAATAGATAGATGTACAATGCGTTAGGATTGTTTTTTCAAGTGCATCTTGAAAAAAATAAAATAAAATATTTGCATGGTGAATACTGTAACTCCTTAATTATAGATACTTTATTCATGCTGAAGGAAATTCCAGAACATGTTATAGTAATAATAATGAAATATGAATCATACTGTGACGATCATGTCATAATCAGTTTTTTTTTTTTTTTTAAATCACCAAGCAGGGTGTTCAATGTAGAATTAAACATTACATGTGTACATTAAACATATAATATGTATGTTTAAAGTCAAAGTTTAATACAAAATGTCAAATTGTACCACAATAAATTCAGTTACTCTTCAATTACTCTAACTAGTGCATACTTCTAAAGCACCCACAATCATGACACTGGCTCTCGCACTCATCCTGGACACTCATGGACACATTCATGCACACTTCATATTTATGTTCCCTTCATGGATCATGCACACAAGTCACTTTAATAATAAGTCACTTTCATGCATATTTGCACACCCCCCCCCCCAGTAATTTTTCTTTATTTACACAAAAAATTCCATAATTTCTATATTTTTCTATTGCACAGAATATTTTTATTTGTACAGAAATATTTTTACTTTATTTTATCCTAGCTAAATTTTATTTTCTATTGTATTTCTTTTTCATTCATATTTATTTCTTATAAATATGCTTTAACTTTTAAGGTCACGTGCGGTCGTGTAAGCATGTCACTGCATATCGTACTGTGTATGACTGTGTATGTGACAAATAAAAACTTGAATTTTGAATTAGAATTTATTTTGCCATTACACACAGACTCAATTTCATTGTCACTTTTTTTTTGTATTTGCACAATTAATACTATCTGCACTGTTGTAACTTTGTCACATATAAAATTGCACATCATGGCTGCACTGCAATTAACCTCCTCATTTCTGTCTCTTTTCACTTGTGATTTATAAGTTTCTTATATATTTTGTAGTTCCTTATATAAGAATATAAAGTATCTATCTATCTATCTATCTATCTATCTATCTGTCTATCTAGTGAGAAATACACAGGGTTGTGATTTTTAAGCAGAGATACACATGAGAAATAAATCTAATTATGTATCGAAATAGATTTTTAAAAATGTAAATATACAGTTCTTATAATTAAGTTATCTTTAGCTTTAACTGTCTACGTCTTTGAGCGAATATGTAAATCCACCTGCCCGCGCACAGAGCTCTGATTGGTCTGCGTGCGCCCGAGACCACGCCCACACCCACGCGCTCGGCTTATATAAAGCAGCAGGCGCGGCAGCCAGCCGTCACTCTGTCGGTTTGTAGCGCTGCTGAGTTCACAGATGGTTGTTCAGGTGGAGCCTCGTATCCGCTACAGCAGCAAGAGGATGGACACCAACCAGCCCAAAGTGGAGGCCAATATTTTAATGCTGGGAGCCGAAAATGTGGGGAAGTCTGGTGAGTTGGTTGGTTTTATATAATAATCATCAATCTGTTATTTATAATATACAGTACTGGGTGAGCATAAAGTCTTTCCCTGATACAACTTCTACAAACATCTGGTTTATTGTGAATTATTGATAGAATTCTAGTAATTGATCTGTTTGTCATGTTTCCATTTAGTCTGTTTTTATAAAATGGTTGTACATGATCATAGGAAGGACTTTATTCAAACCCTAATACATGAATAGTTTGCATGTGTTGGTCTGTAATTTTTATTTGATTTTTACAAATCATTAACAAAGTTGTTTTTCCTCTTTTCAGCACTAATAGTGCGTTTCCTGACTAGAAGATTCATTGGAGAATACGGCTCTATAGGTAAGTAATGCAAAAAAAAAAAAATCTAACAAACATGCAATACTTGAATGGATAGTAAATTCAAGACTTTCCCAATTACAATTTACTAATGAATGTATTTCCTTCCATCAGAATCAATATACAGTCATCATGATAAGATTGATGGACGAGAGATCTGCTTCAACATCTGGGACTCGCTCTGCCCACAGGTAAGGAAGAGCTTGTGTTTTGTGCTTTTAAGGCTTAGTCTAGATAACTGGTTAAAAAAAAAAAAAAGAAATGAATCACAAGCCTGAACTTTGCATCTTTGCGACATTAAATGCTGGATGCCGTGATCCCAATCCATCTAAGTGTTAAAAGGTTAATCACCGATATTAATGCCTTATCCCGGAGCCTTTGCCTGGTCTAATCATTCCAGTACCAAAATTAATGTGCCTTTTATACGATTAAGTATACAACCAAACACCTGAGCATTTTCCTATCGTAACGGTGATTTAGGTCAATCTTAACAGCCTGTAACTATGAAACTACCATAGTTCTTGTTTAAAAAGGAAATTGTGCCATTATACCCAAATCAAGGGGCTGATTCAAGTCTAATTTTGTTAAATTTAAAAAAACAAATGTTTATGATAAAATTGGATGGGGGGGGCATTGAATAACATCATATTTATTTGGAATGTTGGCATTTTAAATAAAATTAAATCAGGGTATGAAAGCAGGCATAAAGAAACAAATCTAAGGTTTAAAATGATTAATCTTGGATAAAATTACAAAAGAAACCTCTAACCACACATTATGATGTCACAAATCTTAAACAACAGCCTCTAACTTTGCAATCCTTCGCATCTTTTCCAGAATGCTAAAGACGTCGGCTACATCAGCGACAGGCAGCTGCAGTGGTCTGACGGCTTCATCCTGGTCTACAGCATCTGTGACCGTGCAAGCTTCAACGTGGTGCGACAGCAAGTCCAACTCATCCGCCAAGCGCAGCAGAAGCTGTCCAGCTCGGCTCCGCTCATCATCGTGGGGAATAAACGGGACCTGCAGCACCGGCGTGCCGTGTCCAGCGAGGAGGGCCGTCTCCTGGCGCTCTCGGCCGACTGCAGCTTCTTCGAGATCTCTGCGGCCGAAGCGTATCATGGCGTGCTCATGGTGTTCCACGAACTTCTCGACCTGATCCGTGAGGCGAAGGCACTGAAAAAGGGCACGGCCGGCTTCAGGGGAATCGTCAGGAGCATGTCTGCTGTGTTTGGAAGGAAGAGGACTGAATAGACTTTTTTTTTTTTTTTTTTTTTCCTGGAGAAAGGCGTGATTGTGTCCACATTGGACTATTGATTATTGATTTATATGGATTTGAATGCTCTGTGAATGTTCAAATTCAGAGACTCTTAAGGGGTCGTAAGGAGAATTACTTTGTCTTGCACCACAGCGCTGTGAAATCTCCAATTTGGTTGGTCAGAAGTTTATTTTATTTTTTTTCCCCCTGTTGTCTCAGACATTCAACAGTGTTAGATTTGAGTATAAATGGACCCAAAAAACACAATGTAATGTTAATTAACAAATGAAAACTAGTAATCGTTGGCTAATTGCTGTGGTACAAGAAGGAATGAACCACTTTGGGACATGTTCTAGGACAAAATTCAGCTTCAGGGTGGCAAGAGGCATTGCTTTCCTATAGCAGTTCATTCCTTACATCTGAAACGCGCATTGTAATTAGGAGGCTATTTCTATGCAAAGATGGACATCTATTAGTGTGTCTTCAGGCAGAATTTAACACCCCACCCCCCGACAGCACTACATGATCGGGATCACCCAAACACCAGTTACACCAGCATACTGTATATACAAATCTATGTGGTTAAAAAGCTCAGGACCTGCCTCGAGTCAGTGACTCGGTTAAACTGTTGCACTCGTTTCAGAATGACTGGAGAAAAGTGTTACCACCCTGACAAGATCTTTTTTTTTTTTTTTTAAAGAAAATGTGTTCCTAATAGCTGCAGGGTATTGGGGTGTATATATTAATAGTACAGAAGTCTATGTTGATGACTTTTTGTAATAAAAAAAACATGCATTGAAGTACTCTGCAAGTTCTCTCTCTTTTTTATTTATTTATTTATTTTTTCCCCTTACAAATGATCCAAACAGACTATAGTAAAACAAACTTATCAATGTTATTTGAGTGTTTCAATTGAAGAAAAATTGTAAAAGTAAACCTGAATGATCCACAGATCTAATTACTGCAGAAACAAAACGAAGGCGAATGAATAGAAGGCTGTAAATAAATGTAAAGTGCATTGAAGTACAAGCAGCGATGGTCAGACGACCAACTAGAAGGCCAAGGATAAATCTCAACCTGTAACCACACACACTAGTTCTGTTATCAACCTAGAAACTAGATGAAACCTTTTAAATTAGTTTTTTTTTTTTAATTTTTTATCATGGATTCAAGTGGCGTTCAAGTCAAAGTGGGACTTTTGATTGTGCACAGTTAAGAGTAAAATCTCCCTTTATTTCTCTATATAATCCCCTGATACACTAACACACGTCTCCCAGTGTTTCACTTGTGTGGATTCCATCAAGATAAAAAAATTAGAGCCATGATTGGATTGTCTGCTTCACATCTGAAATGCTGGCCTCCCAGGAGCTCCTATAATAGCCAATAGATGTGTAAAAGACTTGGATTGAGATCAGGACTGTGTGGGGGATGTGGTGATAACTCCCAGCCGAGTACCTGTGATGTGCCAGTGGTGTTGGTGAATGATTGTGAGTGCAGCTCTCACAGACAGATGCGACAAGTTATCCGTCGATTTTCAAGGATCAGGCGTTCCACTCTCTGAATGTTTACAAGAATGACTACAGTGGGCTCTGAGCCACCAATCGTCATTCACAGATGTACGGCCTTCAAACCGTTTGCTCCATTCATGTTACCGCGGATAAGAGTCTCATCACCGCGCTGTGCTTGAAGTTTACTGTAAATGACAATCACTTTTACACCTTTATTCACAGCAAAAATTTTATCACAAGTGCCAGTTTGACTTGAACTCTCCTCATATATACCTAGCAACACGTCTTCTCAAACAGTGTGGAGTTCAAGGGTTAAGTGTTCCAGCAGGAATATTCCAGAAGCCCCGTGTTTGTGTTTATGTGCATAAATACGCTTGTTATTCAAATAAATTCCCTCACAGCAAATCACTGAGCTGGAGCAAAACCTTTCATTACATCCCACGCACGATGTGTGAGAAGAAGCGAGAGAAAAAGCAGCGTCCTCTGGGTAGAACCCTCCACCGTGTAGGCGTTCACAGTAGAAACGGTTGGCATGGCGATGGCCACGGAAACCCCTCGTCGCTTGATGTCGTTCGTCATCTTCTGACATCACGGGAGCCCACATCCAAACACAAACCTCAGAGGGGACATGTGCGTGTCCGAGCTCCCGCCCCGGTCCTCCTACAATCGCTTTTAGACACACAAACAAACCGTAGGTCCGTAGTGACTTGACGCAAGATATCTGACCATGGAGGCAGAAGCGACAGTGCAACGAAAGAGATAGTACGAGACCTTTGTTTGTGTTTTGTGTGGTAATTAAACAGCAGATGGTTTGAACTGGAGGTGGGAGAGGGGGTTCATGACTCACAATGTTTAACAAGAGATTTAGATTTGCCAACAAAGCGCTTGGTTATCACGTAAAAGAAACAATGAGAAGTAAGAATGAAGATGAATTAGGTACTACCTTGTCCAAAGTTTTTTCTGATTGGATTTTTCAAATCCAACACTTTTTCATACAGTATGTGTACTATATATAGTGATGGAGTGTACCACAACATTGAGTTTATACATTCTCGATCCGGATTGGTCAGAAGGTTCTGTAACAGCAACAACACAGGTTTATATACCTAAATGTATGTATTGATGCACTCATTTTAATACACCTCCAACTGAACTGTTTAAAAGACATGAGACAACTGATATCAAGATCTCTGTAAAGCGATTTCCAGTATGTTTAGTAATGTTTATTAATGAAAGGAGTCTCCAGTGTCAGCATTTTTTTCCTTCTCCGTCAGGAAGAAAAGACTTTTTCGTTTCCGCGCATATAACATGACGCAAATACTTTTTTCCCTGTCTAATTAACTACAAAAAAGGCAATAACAATAAGATTGGTGATATTAAAGCTTGTCAGTAATGACAAGACTATGGAAGGATTGAAAATCACTCGGGTCCTATATACTGTACCCGTGCTCTATATAGTAATGGAATGGAAACCTGAAAAAACACATGAAGTTGATTACATTCTTTCTAGAGACATCCAAAACAACATAAACCATTAGGTTACTCCAATAAAACGAACACACACAAAAAAAAGAAAAAAAATCTAATCTTTCATTGGACCACTTTGATACACCCGTGGCATCATTTTGATTAGCTTATGCAATGTCACAACATTTATTTGTATCCAGACTCGCATTAAATTCTCTCCAAGATCTTGTATTGGTAATGAGAGAGTCAGACCTTGGCATGAAGCCTTCTTCAGCACATCCCAAAGATTCTCACTCGGGTTAAGGTCTGGACTCTGTGGCTAGTTTGTGCCACATTTACTTGGTGGGAAAAAAAAACCCAGGTTGCATCTGAGGCAGTAGTGCAGTAGACCCCGTAAACCAGTCCCTAAATAATGTGATTAGCGAACAGAAGGATGTTAGCGAGATGCGGAGTGACAGCACGCCGCGTACCTGTGTGAACTCTCACGTACAGAGCCGAGAGCTGCTGAATGTCAAGAGCACTTCAGTTCATAATGAAGAGCAGAAGCTGTGCTTTAGGCTGCCCCGCACCCCCTTTTAACACACACACACACACACACACAGAACACACACACACACTGAGCGAACACCAGAAATACACAGAAAACTTAAAACATTTAAATACCATGTTATCTTGTCTGAGGTGAAAAAGTGGCCATATGGTTAAAGAGAAAACTTGATAAGGGAAACGCTGATAGCAAAGACATGCTAAGGTAGTGAAAGTGTTATCAAGGTTTGTTATCACAGTAGTGTAGCAGAGACACATTTTGTCCTCAGTGTTTTTATGAATCTCAGCACACTCTATGTTAATCTTAACACTGATATGTAAATTATTAGTCACAGCACATTTCCTTTTGAGCCACCAAGCCTGAGTGGTGTTTAGCTATCTAGCTAGTTTTTTTGGCTAGTTGATCCCGACTAACCATGTGTTTGAAGATAAAATATTTCCTGGATAGTGTTCAGTTTATTTTATTGTAGCAATGGTTCAAAACTTTTGAAAACACACACACACAAAAAAACGAATGGATGTCATTTTATGTTGTTTTGGGCGTCTCTAGAAAGAATTTCACCAAACTAATAGAGAGCTTGGTAGCATCGTTTTCAGGTTGCCATTATCTATATAAATAAAATAAAATTTTTGTCTGTACATTGCTCAGAACTCACTCTTTCAGTTATATCTTTACATTTTATACATTGGAGAACCTAAATACATACGTTGAGTTCTCAGAAAAATTTCTGTCTGTATGTCTGTCCAGCCAAAATTTGTCACAGCATCACGTAAAACTGGCTTTACAGAATTTAATAAAACTTTGGCAGTAGTTAGTTATTTGCCTGAAGTTTAAATTAAATCAAAAATGTTTCGTAGGATTGAAGTTATGAGCAGTTATGTGCCATATTACATCACAGCATCTAGCGCTTTTTTGGACAAATATAGCACTTGATGAATTAACCACTTAACTATTTCTACAAACTCTTTTCCCATATACAGCAGGTATTTCAGCTATAGTATGCTATATAGACAAGGGGATGGGGAAGTTCCCAGGGCACTATGCTCCATGGATCATAGGAACCAGGGAAAATAGGACCCTTTTATATACTCACATTATGTGCCATATAAATTTGAGGACTATAAAACTCTGGGAACATAGCGATGCCCCCTGGTAAAGAAAATCCAAGATTTGGTTTTGTCTTTACTGATGTGGCTGCTATTAAATTAGCGAGAATATAACAATGAAAAGCATCAAGAGGTGATGAACAACAGTATCTGGTTTAGCTGTATGCTAATGTTGAATACTGAGTATTTATACTGTAAAGCACCAACAAGCATCGGGGAGTCCTTTATCTAGAAATTGTTTAGAAATTTGTTTAGAAAGGACTTGAAAGAACGTGATCCAAACCAAATACAAATCCAAGTTAATGAAGGCAAGTATGATAAGCCATATCATGAGGAAAGTAATGGCACCCTGTATAGGAAATAAGCAGAAACCAATGTGACACAAAAAGGGGAAAAAAGAAGAAAAAACTGGAAAAAGAAGATGAGGAACTTTCAAATGCCTCACTTTGGGGTTACCCTAAGAACCAGGGACACGTGATTAGATTTGCACTGACAGTTCCTGAACAGCATTGTAGAGGGGAAACTCTGAATGGTTCAAAATGGCACAAGCATATGGACCCTATCGTGCATTCATTGAACCCTTCTCTAATTACAAAAGATGAGGTGAAGATGTGGTTAAAAACTCACAAGCACACACACACACACACACACACACAAGCGAATTAGGAGAAACGAGGCCTTATTGTACAGATAGGAAGGTGGAAATTGGATTAAAGGAGCAGATCTAATCAGAGCTGAGAAGATGGCTGAGAGAGAACAGAGAGACGTCTTGACCCGCCTTCACCTTCCAACAAACCATTCGACTCTCACCTGTCTCACACTGATTATCAACTGCAGAGCAGAGATGAGGAACGGCATCCTACACTACCGCGCCACAAAACATAGGGATAATAAATTTCCACAAGCAAATGGATAATTTAATTTTCCTCTTGCTTGTCTTGATTTAAACTCAGGCAGGAAACACTCGTAACCCTTCTGTTCACTTCTGTTCTGGGCAAACTGATGTAGAAAATATACATTGGCAATCCATTGAAGATTCAGTGAGTGGAACGCCGGGATCCTTGAAAATCAACTTGTCGTCAACTTGTGGAAGAGACGCATCTGTCTGTGGGAACTGTAAACACACTCATTCACCAACACCACTTGCACATTACAAGAAGTTGGCTGGGAGTTATTGCCACATCCCCCGTACAGTCCTGACCTCTCTCCAAGCCATTTCCACACTTGGGCCATTAAAGGAGTTCCTGGGAGGCCGGGGTTTTAGGCATGAAGCAGACAGTCTGATCATGGCTCAAGTGTACTGAGAGAACTTTCTAACTTGATGGTGTCCAAGCACCAGTAAATATATATACAAAAATTAAGTATATATACAAAAATAAGCAAAAAATATTATACAAATTTGAGCCAAGGAAATTAGTGTCTAAATTTTGCCATTAAAAAAAACATTATTGGTACATTATGCAAACCACATGAGGATTTTAAAAAAAAATCATCTTTTTAATATTTTAATAAAAAAAAGACACACAACCCACAATATTATTCTGTTGGAGAACTTTATGCAATAGAGTGGAGGTGGTAAGAGGAGGTGTGTGTGCACATAAAATTAAAATTAAATCAGCCGAGCCACAGGCACACGTGCTCAGATGCACACACACACACACACACACACACTCACACACACAAACACATTATTAAATTTTGTGAACTTCTTCGAACTGGGTTTGTTAGTCTTGTTCGTCTTCTGTGTGTGTGTGTGTGGGTGTGTGTGTGTGTGTGTGTGTGTGTTTGTTTGTTCCCATGTGTGTGCTTGTGCACGTTTCTCCTCAGGATGGTTATAAAGAGTGCTTATTTGAGTTACCTTAGCCTGTTTGGCAGCTCAAATCGGTCTCACTATTCACCCCTGATCCTTCTCATCAGCAAAGTGTTCCCACCTGTAAAACTGGATGTTTTTTGTTTTTCGCACCATCTTTTTAAATCTCTCTCTCTCCCTCTCTCCTTTTGTGTGTGACAGGTCAGCATTTTCTAAAATCCCTCCATCTGCATGATTTTGCACATAGTCCTTCTGTGACATGATCGACGAACAGGTGTTCCTAATATAGTGGCCAGCAAGTATATGTCCCTTCCTTGACAGGGTCACAGGAAACTTGAACAGGGTGCAAATCCATCACAAGACAACACATGCACATTCGCACACACACACTGTGGGAGGAAACCAGGAGGGGGAGAAGATATAAACTCCATGCACGTAGACCCAATGCAGGAATCGGACCCTTGACCCTGGAGGTGCTAAACACAACACCAACGCGCTGCCAATTTAGATAAAGTCTTTGATGGTAATTGACTTACAGCAGCTCGTCAAAACCCAAAAGTCGAAAAGGATTTTTTTCAGTAAGAGGTGCTGTCGGCTCTCGGTTTGCTTTTTATTTTAATCAAACAGAACAAAGTCAGCACTAGATAACCCACTCCTGGTCATACCCGTCCTGTCTTGAGATTTCACTACATTAGAGGTGTCTGTTTTCCCTGCAGGTGTGTGGTGTCGAGAATTCGAGAATGGTCAACAACATAAAGCCAAGCCGATGCTCAATGTGTGGAGGTTGGGTCAGTTTCAGTGTGTACACGACCCCATGCAGTGTGTTTAATCATCAAACATAATAGCAAACTCTTAAGAATGTACTGTAGGTTTCACCTCTGGACCTAAACACACACACACACATACACACACAACGGAAGAAGGCATTTACACCGTTTGTTCTTTCGTTTTTTACATATGATGTTGGTATATCTTTACCTCGAATATTAAATGTGAATGTGAATTAAATGTTCTTGAGTGTTTGTGCTTCAGCATATTGTCTAAGTGCCATTTATAAAATCAGAAATCAAACGAAGGAGAGTAATTTATTGGGTCCTTAGAAACACAGCAATATTCCACTGATTGTCCAGCGAAGAGACATAAAATGAGGACAACAATCTACTTCTATCCGTCCTCATATGTTCTTTTTCATCCGTAAATACGAGTAATTTTAATTTAATCATGCTATTTATATTAACTAGAAAACGGTTACTATGGCAACTAATCAAAATCTTCAAGTAAGAGGCTTTTTCTTGGGGAAAAACACCGGCGCTGCGATTACATAACGGTAGTACAAAGAAAGTAATTTGAGGGGAGAAAATGGTGTCGTCAGTATAAATACACCTTTTATACGCTCCCTCTTTGTGGACGTACTGAGGGTTCGCATGAGTTCGTAGAGTTCGTACATGGATGAAACTGAAATCTTTCTGTTCATTTGCCAACCTTTTTCTTTCTTTTGAGGAGACTGCCCATCAGCATGCATGGTTAATTAATAAGAGCTTGTTATTTTTAATGAGAAGCGAATGAACAGGAGCACATGGCAGCAAGTGGTAGCATAGAGTGTAACGTGAACACACTTGGACCAAAATAAGGACTGATGTCGCTTATTTTGCACATACTGTAGAAAAACTCATGGTGTGGCCACCATCCTCCCCTGACCTCAACCCCATTGAGGACCTTTGGAGAATCCTCAACAAAAGATCTATGAGGGTGGGAGGCGGTTCGCATCAAAACAGCAGCTCTGGGAGGCTATTCTGACATCCCGCAAAGAAATTCAAGCAGAAACTGTCCAAAAACTCACAAG
>JAQMYL010000021.1:4569648-4586766 GCA_030014365.1 Clarias pachynema
GTGTGTGTGTGTGTGTGTGTGTGTGTGTGTGTGTGAGAGAGAGAGAGAGAGAGAGAGAGAGAGAGAGAGAGAGCACAACTTATTCACTTAATCAGCAAACAACGTTAGGAGAAAAAAAAGTGTAGAGAGAGGGAAACAAAGAGAAAGATAGACACAAAGAGAGAGAGAGAGTTACATATAAAGACAGACGGAGAGAGCGAGAAGAAAAAAAAAAGAGAGAGAGAGAGAGAGTATTTACTCACCACTTTTACCCACTCCTCCCTCGCCCAGCATTACCAGCTTGTACTCGCGGGAAAGACCGCCAACCCCCCGCGAAGACTCCATCAACACAGCTGCACCACACACACACACACACACACACACACACACACACACACACACACACACACACACACACACGCAGACATATTAAGCTCACATTACACATGTTTGTCAAAATGCTTTGCATTATTTAACCGGTCATTGCTAATGCTAACAAACTAGACTAGCGTTATGTTTTGTTTGTTTGTTTGTTTTTCACCTCAGGAATAATCTGACAAAATCAGGAATAAAACAACACCACAAATATAACAGTTGCAAAGCTGATTTCATTATGTCTGGTGTATTTTTTTTGTTGTTGTTGTTAGCCAATAATAAACTAGAGAAATTGGTAATGTTGATGTGTGTTGATACTCGCTGACAGGTGGTGCTTCATAGAGAAAGTGTATTGTATTGCAGTGTAGTGTAGTGTAGTGCATAGAGCTTAAGTGCGTTTTCACACTAGTGACACTGTACTGTACCCGAGACCACCTCTTCAAGTGTTTGTGGGTGAAGTGTTCGCGGAAACCATCCCGGGGCCCTGATGGGAAAACGCCCTGAAGTGATTTCAGCCAGGTTTCAATGTGGTTTCGATACAAAAAAATATCAGAATTAGGAAGAATGTAGGCGGTTACACGGACATGGCGTGTGAATAGTTTCGAGCGCACCTTCTGCAGGATTATAGAGGAACTGGAACATTTCACAACCTCAAATGCAAACACAAATAGATATTTATTTATTTATTTTTTTTAAATGAATCGATTTCTGAGTCACACAATCACAAAATCACAAATGAATCGCCACACAAAAGAATCCCGATAAGTAACCAAATTGATTTCCCTCTCTACTCTATACTAGCTAAGAGGAATCTCACGTATGTGGAAGTGGGCGGATAGTGCTTTCCTTTGACTTTTGTTACTTATCTGACTTTCAGATAAAATAAACCTTTATTTAATTCAATTGTTAGAACAGTATGGTAATAATTGTAGTAAAAATATGAAAAGGACAGCCAAAAATTTGTGGACACCTGAAAATCTCGCCCAAAAGTTTGAAAACCCCTTCTATAAGGGGTCCATGGTCTTTCCTGATTTTTATTTCTTTCTACATTATAAAACAATACTGAAGGCATCGAAATTACACAATAATCTCCTTTAAACGGTTGATATTGAGACGTGTCTGCCACTTATGCTCTGTAAAGCCTTCATAACAACTCTAATCTGAGGTTTCTGAGGCTGGTGACTCTAGGTGAACTTCTCCTCTGCAGTAAAGGTTCGGGAAGGTCTTCATGAGAGCTGGTTTCATCACGGTGCTCGACGGGATCCACAAATGCACTTGACACAATACTGTTCTAGCAGCTGACCTTCGTGTCTGAAAATAACAACTGGCTATATTAAACGCCTGTAGCGTTACAATTTCCCCTTAAGCTTAAGGAACTAAGAAACCCAAACCCGTTCCAACATGACGAGACGCCTGCGCACATGGTGTGTTAAGAGTGTGTGGGACTGGAAGGACTCGAGTGTCCTACACATCCACGCTCCAACACCTAGAGGAAAGCTCTTCTCAGAAGAGTGGAGCGCGATCAACAAGTAGCACAAGGCTCTCGTGCTCAGGTGTGCACACACTCACCGCTCACTAGTGTGTATACTCGGTGTGTGTGTTTACTCTTTGTGTGAATGCAAAAAAAGATGCTGCGTCGCAATCTGAGAAGTGTGTCAACATGTGAGTTGACAATATATGTCCTTGTATAGTGTGTGTGTGTTTGTGTTTGTGTGTGTGAGAGGCATGTGTCGACCCCAGAGACCAAATTTGGCACAGAAGAGGAAGTGAGTCATTCAGTTTAAACTATTCATGTGACAATGTGATGCACACAACATTAACCGCTCTGACCGCTAAAGCTTGAACAGATCCTGATATTGCTAACGTTACTTACTGCTGTAAGGGCAGATTAAAAACAAACAAACAAACACAAATAAGTAATAATGCATACAACATGGGTAACCTATTTGTTTAACTGTTGAACATTACACAAGATTAAACATTAGACTGAATAGTGATGTTGTGTGTGTGTGTGTGTGTGTGTGTGTGTGTATGTATGTTTAAAATTACATAACATTTTCCCCCAATATTTCAAGCATAATTATCACTTTTACAACAATTATACCATAATAAACTCCTTTTCTGAGATACTTTTCACCTCCTACATTTATTAAAAACAACAGCAGGTTCTTAAAGGGGAGGAAAAACAAAGAAAGAAAGAAAGAAAGAATCCCTTTAAGCACTGGAGAAGCTGGGGACGGAAATGCACCGAGAGCTCGCTCACTCGCACGCCGCTGGAACGCTTCCGTGTTCGGTGTGAGGCGTCAGGAAAGCTCGGGGATCCGGGATGAATTATAGGCCGCGCTGATTACATTAGTATCCCTTTGTTTACTTATTACATGATTCGCCTGGCCGTGTGTATCCCGCGCGCATAGATATATTTTGATGATTTTTAATCACTTAAATATAATATATATATTGGTCGATTATGATTTTTAATGCCTTTGTGTATGAATGTGTTAAATGTATTAATAAACAAAGAGGCTACCAAAGCTGATAATCTTATCAACTTAACTGCAACGCTTTAACAACAAACTGAAAGATTGTTTTGGCAGATTTTTCCTATTTTTGTTGTTTTTTGTTTTTAATAAATGAACTGTTTACAGACTGAGTAAGTTGTCTGACTTCAGGAGAAACTTTTAGTAACTTTTTATCAACAAGCAACTGCTTCACTTTCAGACTCAAAACAAATAAACTGGTCTGTTTTTTACACTAAAACAGCCTTAACAACAAGAAGAAACCTACAAAAATAACTTTTTTTTGCATTCATTAGCGACTGAGTTTCATGAGTATTAATATATATATATTTTTTTTAATTAAATAATAATAATAATAATAAAACAATCTCTCACCTTTTGTCACAGTATCTCTGACGTCATTGTTAATGTAATATCAAAGCTTGTGATCATTTTTGATCAGAGTTGATCAGTGGCAAAATGCTGCCTAAGTGTAAACACACACAAACACACACACTCATACACTTTCATATATACAGTATATACACACATACATAGGAACCATTGACGCGGACAGCCCTACCGCTGGGTCCTAAAGCCCGAAGAGTTTTGTCTTGGGTAATACTTTTAGTATGATGAGCTGGTATCAAAAAGTTTCGAGATCAGCTCTAGTTCTAAGCTCTGTTTTTTTTTTTTAGTATGACGGTATGGACCCTGATGACGGCCAGTGAACAATGCTGCGAATTTTAAAAACACCATGAGCATGCACTTGGTCGAGCTGGAGACCGTCTTCTCCTCTTTTGGCCGTGGAGATGACGGGCTCTTCCACTGTGAACTGTTGCTCCATCTCAGGGTCGGACCCGTACACCCAAGTTCCTCACCGGTAATGACCCTCGACATGAAGGATGGGTCATCCACGGACCCTGATGGTGTTCTTGGCACCGACTTCGATGCACTGTTCCTCCTGCTCCTGGGTCAACAGCCTGGGGACGGACTTGCACCATGTTCACATCACACGTGAGGTTTGCCTGAACAACATCTCTGCCATGTTCTCATTGCACAAGTTGCCGAACGGTTTAGACATTTTCAATGGTTAAGCTCGTTGAAGGTCTTCCTGATCTCTCGTCGTCTTCCAGAGATGTTCTTCCGGTTCTTGAAGTGCTCGTGCCACTCAAAACACCTCAAATGACTTGTTGCAGCATCGCCGTAAACATGCCAAATCATGTTAAACGTCTCCACGGCAGATTTTCCCAATTTCACAATTTCAGCTTCGCTCTTTGTTCAAAACTGCTGTCCATGATGAAATAGCAGACACAGTGATGCCTGTGGTCAGAATAGCACCAGTTGCACAGCTCCGATGTACACAGGACGATGTCTTTTGCCATCTTTTGTTGCCCCCTGTGACTGTCCGTGCAGGCTTGTGCTGCCATCTGTTGGCGTGTTACAAAACTAGACACAAAATTTTTTCATACCCCCTTAGATTCTTGGAAGTTTACATGCATACGAGTAATCTGATAACATCCATCCATCCATCGGGACCGTTGAGGCCAATAGTGTTTACCATTGTCTTTATTCCCATTTTTACAACTGTGGTCGGAACTCTGGTCAACAATGTGGGAAGGCCACTTAGCCTAATCTGCATGTCTTTGGACTGTGGGAGAAAACCAGAGTACCCGGAGGAAACCCACCAAGCACAGAGAAAACATGCAACTCCAGAAAACTCCATGCACAAAGACCTGAGACTGGAATCGTTACATTAACATGTTCTTACCCTTTAAGGGCACTTGACCCAAAGGGTGGTTAATTTTTTTTTCATCAGTGAGAACACAATCGTTCCACACTTGGGAACCGTGCCCGATTCCACTTGAAACGGTGTTCTCGGGAATGATACAGTATACTCGAGGGAATCTAATTCAATTTGGAGGCAATCGCGTACCTAAGAACGGAAGTAGACATCACCAACCCGCCGTCATCATTGCTGTTGGTCTCCTCCAATATACTGTATCCGTAGTGTCAAAAAGACACATAGCACGTGCCGTCCTCATACTTTGACCTGTGCTTCACGGGTGTCACTTTTTAATTTTTTTTTATAATGATGTAAAAGTCAACTTCCTCGTTCTTGTGTTTTTAACGGCAGCTCTTAAGATGCAGTAGGTGCATCCTGCCATCTGCTGTATCGAAGGGTGTAAATACGTAAGCGTGTCTGAGAACGGAGACCAAAGAGCAATGTGAACATGGTACAAATGAATCGTTTTTAATCTGAAAACGGCTTTAGACGCTAATATGTTATAGTTTCTATAGAAACAGCTCATACACAGGAGGGGCTTTATGTAGGGCAGACACTCTACATAATCTAAGACTAATAATAAACACACTTGTAAAACGTAACAAAAAGCTGCCGCCAGGGTGTTAATTATCTGGGGTGTTAAATTGTGCTCTTAACACGATAAACTGGTCTTAACACAATAAAAGATAAATACACTGGTGAAGAAAAAAACACAGGTCTAGTGAAAATAGAGAGACAGAGAGAGAGAAAATCAATCTTTTAATGACATTCTCTTTTTTTTTTTTTTTTATAAATTTTTTTTTTTTTTACAAGATAATAGAGAAAAATTTGTTATTTTCTGCAATGAAAATTCTATGCAACAATCAATGTTTAAGATGAAGTGCTATATTCTTCAAAACCTGCTAAATCCGGCTGGAACGTAGTGTCAAAAAGACGTCTGCAGTACTCTAGGGTCACTTGCTCAATTCATGCCTGATTGAAGATACTGTAGATCGTGAACAAAAAATGGTTTCTTATCGCTACTGCTTTATCCGCCGTTGTCCAACAGTTTCCTACTGGGGTTCGGTCTGGAGGTGACCCAGGCCATGGCTCCAGAAGCTGAACACTATTGTCACATAGCCAGTTTTTCACTAGTTTTTCACTAGTTCATTAGCACAACTCTTCAGCCAGAACTAATTACTGGCTTCAGCTGTTTTGTGCACAGAGAGAGCTACTGTATAATACATGGCATATGTTGTCTTAATACCTACCCACATACACAATCAGTCACCAGCTTGGACACACCTTCTAACTCCATGGTCTTTCATTTCTTTCTACACTGCTGAAGGCGTCCAAAATATGCAATAATGTCCCATAACAGCTGACATTGAGATGTATCCTACTACTTCATTATGGCTCTACCCAGCTGAAAAATCCAGCGTAGACCAGCGTGATTTATATGCTGGTCTATGCTGGTTAGTGCTTGTCTGATGCTGGATTCGCTGGTGAATCAGCATCACTGATGGAAGACCAGCATAACCCGAGGTGCAGTTTGTTAACTGGTAATTTCTGAGGTATGTTTTGTCCTTGCTTTCCTGGGATGGTCTTCATTAGAGCCAGTTTCATCACTGTGTTTGATGGGCTTTGGGGTTTTCATAGCTTTCAGAGAAAAAAAAAAAAAAACATTTTTGTTCTAGAATGTAGAAAATAAATCCAAAAGTTTGTGTCCAAACTTATAACTGGTACTGCATGTGTTTTAGCCATTCACTGTGAAATGCGGAGGCGCTTGGCTGTTTAATGATTTAGCCTTGATAATCAAGGCTTTTTATGTTTTTTCATTTTTTTCATTTGAATGCCCTTGGATTTTTTTTTTTCTTAGGATGTATTAATAAAAAAAAATAGACAAGGCAGCTGACTTTATGCCTTCATGGCTTACTGTATGTGTTTATTTACTGACTATTAAAATAGTGGTGGCATGACGGTGTAGTGGTTAGCACTGTTGCCTTGCTCCTCCAGGGTCCAGGTTCGATTCCCACCTCAAGGTCTGTGTGCATACGGTTTGTATTTTCCCCTGTGCTTGGTGGGTTTCCTCTGGATACTCCAGTTTCCTCCCACAGTCCAAAGACATGCAGATTAGACTAAATGGCGTTCCCCAATTGTCTGCTCAATTATATTGTCATCCCAACTGCAATCTACGCCAGTGAAACGTGAAAGACGCCTGCCAGGATAACACGAAGACAGTCGCCCAGCAGCGGTGGCTTCATAGAATCGTGTGTGTCTCATACCGGGACCACATCACCAACGAAGAGATTCGGCGCCAAACTGTGTCCCGCCCCCTAAATGACATTGTGACTGAGCAACATATGCGATTTGCGGCCCATATACACGTCAACCCCTAAACAAAATCAGCAATTCTATGGACGCCCCAAAAGGGAAAGTGGAAACAAGGGTGACCACGTGCAACATGGAGCCGGACCTTCATGGTCCTTCATCTCTGTGCACTTGTTGGTATCGTTGGCCGAAGATTGTTGGCAAACCAGTCTAAGTCTAAATGAATGTGTGAATGGTTAAAATGTGGTGTCCGTGAATAAATGAATCATGTTCATTGAGAGATGTTAAATAAATCTGTCTGACTTGCAGAAAGGGAAAAAAAAAAGCTCAGGTTTAGTGGATCAGTTTCGATTTTATTTGCATGTTCATTTTGTTAACCAGTTCACCATACAGTACACATCAGCATTAGTGTAACAGGTTTAGCATAGATTTATTACAGCGTTATGCACATCAGGTGTCATCAGAAGCGTTTATTTATTTTTTAATTTTTTTATCTCCACGTAAAACTCTTTGAATCGGGACGAAAATTTCGCTTTGCGTCTCAGTTTATCGCGCGCCACACGACAGCAAAGACCTGCGTGGTTGGTGTTTGGGGCTCTTTCTCTATTATAGAATAACAAAAATAATGATTATAATAATAATAATATTAATAATAATAATAATAATAAATAAAGGCAGAAAGTGCTACTGCCAGATAGTGCATTAAGACAAACAATACTTTACAACTGCTCATATTTATTTATGCACATACAGTATAAACAAGCTTTGTATGCCAAAGAATCAAGAATGCACAAGTCAAAAATATATAATCGTATAACATTTACCGTAATTCGAGTAAATTTTCTTTGCCGTCGGGTTGCTTTGTGCATTGGATGGAAAAGAGAAAAGTAAAGCAGTGTTTAATTTTCTATCAAAACCTCGGTATAATTTAGGCTAGTGTACACCGACCTACACTAAAGCAGGAATGTGATAGAGGAGCAAGTAATATTACAGAATATACTATAGCACTATTTACCATGTTGAAGATTTTTACTTTCCCTGTTGTTTCTCTCCTGCATGCACGGCACAAAATAAAGTACATTGTTTTTTTACACAGTTTTTTTTTTTTTTGTGAGAAATGTTGCAGCAGTGCATCCTGTATGTCTTCTCATTTTAAAAACACTTCTTAATCAACGTTTTAGTTTCGGATGTATTGGAAGCTCTTGAGATGTTAACTCAGGTTGCCCGGATTCATCAGGACGAGGCGTTTAAAATGAACCGGACGACTGAAACCCTTCACAGCCTTTACAGAGAGGGATGATTATTTTATTCTTCTTCAGTGATGACTAAGGAGAGAAAGTCTTTAAAGGTGCACTCGGTAATCTTTTACGGATACTGTAGCGTACAGTGTAATACAGCCGTGGACTGGATGCTCCGCCCTGAAATAAGCTCCGCCCACCAACTGGAACTCATTCTGCATCCATTCCTAATTCTGAATATTAACTCCAAGCGTTAAGAGAGCACTGGTTTCTTTGTGCTGCTCCCCATTAGCATCATAGATACTGATTTTATTGGCTGAAATAAACCACATCATGAACTATACTGCTCATATAGAGCTTACAGTACATGCGTCACACATTTACATTTACAGCATTTGGCAGACGCCCTCATCTGGAGCGACTTACATTTTTATCTCATTATACATCTGAGCAGTTGAGGGTTAAGGGCCTCACTCAGGGGCCCGACAGTGGCAACCTGGTGGTGCTGGGGTTTGAACCTCACGATCTGCAGTCCAACATCTACCTCATCCTGCTTTTAAGGACTACGCACTATGGTTTACGCTTTCAGTTAGTGTGTGCTCTTTTAATTTTTTCGCCAGCGTAGTTGTGTGTGTTTTTCTAGTTGTTTTGTTCTTCGTTACACAGTTAGGTTTTAATTTATTCAAATTTTTGCACACTTGTATTTCCTCACTTCGAGTCATCATGACATGGTGTCACTTTGGGTTTTTACGCTACGTTCACATTACCGGCATGAAATGACTCGAATCTAAATTGTGTTCTGATCCTAGACTGGATATATATGTATATCCAGTATGTGGTCATGTGACTTGAATGAGAACGCGCTGTTATTCAATGTTATTCTCTGCTCATGCGTATGGCGCTCTCTGACGTCATCAGTCAGCACTGACAGGACAGGAATCTCAGTGCAGCGCTAGCAAGGGTTGCTAAAGCAGCTAAAACGAGACGTCCGGCTTTTTTTTCCTTCTTTTGCATCTCAGCCGACCAACTGCTTGCCGTCCTACAGACTTGCAAAACCCCAAGTGTATTTGTTGCTGAAGTCACATCCATTTTTTAAAATAAGGGGGTCGGTGTTGTAACCCAAATGACGTATCACATTAGAATCAGATTAAAGTCACTCGTAATCATGAACGTGAACCGTCATGACATGCAAATCCGATCTGACCAAAAAAACAATGTGGCTTTTAATGTCAGTGTAGCCTTAGTTATGTATAGGACTGACTGTATTTTATACATATCATGAATAAAATCTACATTGCCTAAAGTTACTATTAAAAATGTCACATTTGACGCATTGAACAAACTGACTGAGCGGTCAGTCATAATATAAAGTAAGAATACTGTATATCGATAGCTAAATTCTCATACATACTGTAATGTGCATATATGTTCCTTACAGTTCGAACGATACGCTATCAAATTGTTGTCGATAATTTTTTAATGTTTACATTTTATGTAAGCCACAAAAATGTTTTCTACATTTATTTCAGCTTCTTCCTTCTGTAAAAGGGTGCCAATAATTCTGGAGCTGACCGTACCATCATTGGAATAAGACACTCGATGATTTTACTCATGAGCTGTTTCGGCTAGTCATGGTCTCTTTGCGAAAGGTCAGCTGTCAACCCCCCCGGTGTGAATTCCAGCTGTGCGCGGATGGAGGAGTAACGGAGCGGGAAATGAAACCGCAGCCGTAGACGTACGAGACTGTAAGCGATGTGATTAACATGAACACGCATCTCATTAATTAAGACTGCAGATATGAGCTGCCTCCTGCTCGTCTACTTTGCCTGTCCTCCCTGCCCACACACACACACACACACACACATAGATCTGACTATCACTGAGCTCATCTGTTTGAGTCTCTGTGTGGGAGACGGTGTGTTTCATCACCATCATCGCTGTTAAACTCAGCGTGTCTGAGACAATCCTAAGGGAACGGGACTAAAAGAACAAGGACAAATTTAGAAAAGGTTATCTGAAAAACTAATGTGTGTGTGTGAGACGGTCAGTGGTATCTGTAAAGGTTTTCAGTCATCCGGATAAGAGTTTGTGTGACATGGGAATAATAATATAATCAGATTATAATTAGAACGTTTTTTTTAGATTTCTTTACCCGCTTATTTGATTGAGCAAGTCGGAGTTCCCCTGTCACATGACCTTGAAAGGGCTGATTTGTATTTCTTTGGAAAGAAGAAGGAAGGAAGAAAAAAGGAAAACACCTTACCATAGAAATTTTCGAGGAAGTTCAAACAGATGAATAAAGAGGAGTTTGACTGTTTTTTATGGTTTATAATAATCCGAATGGTCGTCGATATGATCAAACATGATGTCCGTTTAACATTTTTGTAAGGAGTCTCCAGTGTCGGAGGTCTTCCTTCAACAGGAAAGTTTTACGCTTGGTGGTTCGGTTCCTCCCACAACACTTTGCTGCACAGGGTGCTTGGGCCCGCTCATCGCTGCTCGCAACTATATTTGTTCTTGTTTAAAGTTACAAATAAATAAAAAAATCTTTAGTATCAGCATATTAGTTGCAGGAGTTGCATGGAGATTCACACCACCAGCACCACCTCATTACTGATTATTTGGGTCTCGACACTCATATACTGTATATCTTTAATGATAAAATATAAATCAGCCCTGGCGATGCTTCCTCAGAGGCATTTAAAGTCGGCGAGAAAGAGCAACACCTCGTGCACGGATGCTGTAAACCCTGGGAGGAATTGTTTTTTCCGCCAATCAGAGCCCTGGATGAGGGAAGTGAAGATTATACGGACATTAGATTCCGTCTGATTCTTTGACATGGGACGAAAATGACATCACAGCTATTTGGTTCTCTCCATATAGATAGATAGACAGACAGATAGATAGATAGATAGATAGATAGATAGATAGATAGATAGATTTTTTCTTTTCTACAATTACAAAATGAAATCATAAAGTGCGAGTATCTGCATATTCCTCACTCGTTATTTATGTTTTTATCGGGGACGGGTATCACGTTACGGCTAAGTGTGTTAAAAATCCGCTGTTCGGGTTTAAAAGAGGGGAATCCCTAGAGATATGTAGAGTCTTTAAGCATAAAACAAAGAGAATCGTGAGCCTCTTATGATACACTTTGTACATAGTTTTTTTTTTTTTTTTTGCAATAATAGGAAAAGCAGGCAAAGAGGTTTAAGAGTTCGGTAAAAATACACACATGTTCATAATTAACAGCAACATTTCGGGAAAAGGTTTGAGGGGAAACCCCGCTATGTACAACACGGCTGTCCGTAACCCGGAAAGAACGCGCCCTGGATTTTCTGGATTTCGGCTCCTTTTTCATTTAAATAAATAACGAAGCACGAATTAGCCGGATCTAGTGCGTCAGAGTCGCATCTCTACGACTGTTTATAAAAGCCAAATCTTTAATATCTTTTCTTTTTATGCAGATTCAATGTATGAAAAGCTGTGTAGCTCCATACTGTAAATGCCCAGGGTTCCACTAAAACGACACCTTTCCTGTTGCCAGGAGTTGGAAACTTTCATGGGCATGTCGATTAAAATCATCCCCATGTCCTCCTGCTATCGCTTAAATAGCTAGCCAAGGTAAATTAGTAAAGCTAGTAACACATCTTACACGTTTGCCTTGATGAATATGCACTTTGAAGCATTTCTGCTGAAAATGTTCAGTATCCAGGACTCGTGATGAAATGATGGTACGGTGATGAGATTTCTTGCTGCCGGGACGACTCGGAGACCTGATCCTTGAAAATCAACGGGTAACTTGTTGCCAACTTACGGAAAAGGAGGTCTGTTAAAGGAGTTCCTGGGAGGCCAGAGTTTCCGATCATGGCTCTGTTTTTTTCTCTATTTTCTAACTTGATGGTGTCCAAGCTCTAGTGAAACATAAGTAGGATAAGTGCATCAGTGTATCAGGGGGGATCATATAGAGAAATAAAGAGGGGTTTTAACTCTCATAACTGTGTTCTGTTATTCTGTACTGGTCCTGGTTTGACTTGGACATGGAGGAGTCAATGCAGACATGTTAAGTTAGCACCTTTGATTGAATAAACCTGGAAGTCAACTGCATGGGATGATGATGATGATGATACCCGGAATGGTTTATCGAAAATTGAATTCTGAGCGCATTCTGTCTGTTTTTAAGATAAAATTTATGATAACTTTTTTTTCCCCCAAAGATGGCGATCTCTAAACGATCCCAACCTTTCCGAAAACTATGACTGTCGTTTTTTCAAGCACATTCGTTCCTGTTCCCAAGAGCATTAAAACAGAAACGGACGTCATGAATATGTGTCACTCTTTTACTTTGCGCTAATACCGTGCTAGAGTTCAACCGTCTTCTGAAGACTCTCTCGGAGATCTGTGTAACAAACAGATCTCAGTCAGCCTCTGTGGTTTTATTTATCACTATAGAAACACTAAAGTTTGTCGTGACATTGAAATTATCCACAAAAAAAAAATTCCTTTCAGGATTCAATGCAGACAAATCCGAAATAAATAACTATTATCGCAACAATTTACAGGTTATGCGTTCCTTGTTAGCAATAGCATTAGCGCTAGGTGATCAGAAGAAGGGCTTTTTACTGAATGTGAATGAAGCGAACTCTCTGTGGCGATTAGCGGACTCTGGACATCCATACAAAAGCTAAGCGACTCATGAGCTGATGTGTGTAAAGTTACCACGATGCATAATAATGCGTTCGGATTCGTTCATCAGAATGACGGACTTTACGCCTTCGTGTCCATTCGTGCTCCTGGAAGGTGTCGCTTCTTCTTCATCGGCTTCCGAACCGAGGGATATTTCATTCTGAACGCTTTGACGTCTTCGGGATCTTCGCCAAAGTAAAAAAGCATGTGCTAAAGTTAAACCGTAATCGTTAATAATAATAATAATAATAATAATAACTGCCTTAGGTTTTCTCACAGGGTCATCAAGCGATCATGAAATTATATCAGAGAGACAGACCGGATTAGTCTTTAATTGTCCAGAATAAAGGACCTTGGTAGACCTCGAGTCCTCGAGTCCTCGAGTCTTATCTTACAAGCGCTGCAGGACGATGGAGTCTACAGTACGTAGGCAGGATCCTTCAGACGAAACGCAAGTAAAGTCGTGCCTCGTGTGATGGTCTTCAGGGCGCTCACACACACACACACACACACACACACACACTGTCTCACGCACGCGAATATATTCAGGCTAGGATACACCTACATGAGAAAAAGGGTAACAGACGGGTTGCTATCTTTATCGCGGTAGGACCGGGCGGTGCGGGCTGTTAGAACTCGGACAGGTCGTGCCACTTGGCGATCTGCCGCCGCGGGTTGTCGCACACCTCCCTCCAGTGCGTGACGCCGGACGGCGTGGGGCTCTGACCCCCGAGCACCAGGCGGCCCACCACGGCGTTCTTGGCGGTGCGGTCGAAGTCGATGAGGAGGAACTCGATGGAGATGTCGGCCATGAGCTCGGCGGGAACGTCGTACACGAATGACTCGTTGAAGACCGGCTCCAGGGTGCACTTCTTCACGTGCGTCTTCTTCTTAGCGATGCGCCTGCGCCCGTAGAACACGTTCACCTTCACGTACGGGTCTGCGAGAAGGAGGGAAGAACGGTCAAACTGTGTGAGGTCATTCTGTGTGTGTGTGTGTGTGTGTGTGTGTGTGTGTGTGTGTGTGTATATGAGTGTGTACTCACTGCCTGGCAGGCTGGTGATGTCCATGGTGGGAAGGTGTTTGGCTTTGAGCACCACCACGTTGAGCCTGTGTGTGGCAGGATGGTAGGACAGAGACACCAGCAGCTCACCGCGTCTCCCGCACTGCAGAGACAGAGGTCAGGGGTCAGAGGTCACACACTACAGTGCCTATTTTTTCCTAGAGTGTGAAAGCTTGACAACCGGCACGTAGTTCACATTCTTGAAAGATGCAGTGAAAAGTTTTGCTCACACACACACACACACACACACACACACACACTTAATCGCTCTTTATTTCTCTTCCCTCTGTCCTTCACACCATTTATCTCCTTCTCTCTCCTTTCATTTTACTCTCTCTTCCATCTTATTACCTCCATTTACTCAACCTGTTTATCATCCTCTCTCTTTTCTTTCTCACTTCTCATCCCTCCATCTGTCTGTGTCCAGTCCATCCTCTTTATCTTCTGTTCATCTTTTCTCTTTGTTTGTAGTCAATCCTGATCTTCTCTTTACCTTTACTCCTCCATTGTCTAACCGTCTCTCTCTCTCTTCCACCTCCTTTCCTAATTAATCCTACCCTCTTCATCATTTCTATCTTTTTCTTTCTCAATTTTTCATCTCACCTTACGTCCGTTCTCTTTATCGCTCCCCATATTTATCGTTCCTTTCTCTCCTTCTCTCTATCTTTATTCCTCTATTCTCTCTCTCTCCCTTTCTTTTCCATATATATTCGACCATGCTCTCTTTTTTCTCACTTTTATCTTTCCCTCCGTGTGTTCATTCTGTAATCTTTATCTCCCTTCCTCCTTTTATCGCTCCTTTCTTTTCTACTCGCTCTCTCTCTTCCACCTCCTTTCCTTAATAATAAATTTTTATTTGTCACGTACACGGTCATTCACAGTGCGATATGCAGTGAAATGTTTATACGACCTTAAAATCAAGATTATCAATAAGAAATAAATTATAAAATAGAATAGAAATAAAATAAAGAAAAACCTAGCTGTAGGAAAAAATAGAAGAACAAAATATAAAATATAACAAAAATCTTTAAAAAAAAAATAATAATAACTATATAGACAATATGGCTGTACAAATATGGAACATATGGAAACTGGTGTGGAAATTGATATAGAATTTAAATAGAAATAGGAATTCATCATTCTTATATTTATTCCTTCATAATTTTTCATCTCTCCTTATGTCTGTTCTCATTATCACTCTCCATCTTTATCACTCCTTCTCTCACTCGTCTTTTCTCTATCTTAATTCCTCCTTTCTCTCTCTCACTCTCTTCCACTTCCTTTCCTTTTATGATTGACCTTCTTGATTGTAATCTTTTTTCTCACTTTTATCCTTCCCTCTGTCTGTTTTCATTCCGTTCTCTTTATCTCCCTCTCTTTTCTACCTTCTTTCCTTATTAACACCCTCTTCATCACCCTCTATACTTTTCCTCATTCCTCATCTTTTTCCTTCTTGATTTTTCATCTCTGCTTATGTCTGTTCGCTTTGTTTAGTCTGTTCGCTTTGTTTAGTCTATTCACGCACCATCTTTATCGCTCCTCCTCCTTCTCTCACTGTATGTAGTCAATCCTCATCTTCTCTCCATCTTTATTCCTCTATTCTCTCTCTTTCTCTCTTTTCCACCTCCTTTCCTTATTAATCCAACCCTCTTCATCATTTCTATTTTTTCTTTCTCTATTTTCATCTCCTTTCCCTCCTTCTCTCTCTCTCTCCCTCTCTTCCACCTCTTGATCATGCTCTCTTTTTCCCTCTGTCTGTGTTCATTCCGTTCTGTTTATCTCTCTCCCTTTACCGCTCCTCTCACATCGAGGACTCCAGTGCTACTTCTGGTTATCACCATGGCGACGGACCGTGGGAGGCAGCCTGGAGCCGGTCTTGAACTTTCAGACGCAGACTTTCTCTTTTGATCTTTACATGGGAACTAAACGTCCTCATGGCAGCGGTTAAGCGAGAAGGATTTAAACCTTGTCAGAGGATCTGGCTGGTGTCCGTGTGGAGAAGGCTTTTCATATATTTTTTTCTTTTCTTCTTTAAAATGCACATTTTTTATTTAACAGAGTTTGGTTGTTGAGGTTGAGGTCAGGGTCTGGTGTAGGTGCAGGATTATTAAGGAATATTTCATATTGCCCGAATGATAGCACTGTAGGTAAAACAAGATTATCATCGGAAATTGAATATTTAACCAGTGAATAAACCCTTGGAAAAGATTTTTGCAATATCCATAATATTATTGATGATGATGGCATAAAAAACGATAATGAAGTAAGGGTTTAATAGTCACACTTTAAGTGTTGTTTGTCTCAACCAGACGATATCCATGGAATATGATATACAATATAATATACTGTACTGTGCAAAAGTCTTGGCACCCCTCCCCCCTTATTATTTCTTCACATTTAGCTTCCAAAGCTCCAGACATTCCTGTATGTTTAATGCACTCTTGAGGAATAGTTCTCCAGGACTATTTTTGTCTCTCGTATATTTTCAGTCCAGTTCCTGTAGCTGAGGAGTCTCAGAGGAATTTTTAGGGTTTTTTTCTTTTTGTTTCGGTTTGTTAAGCCACTTTTAGTGACCTATGAATCATTTGAGTATTAAAAAAACATCTAACTTAAGGAACCAGTGAGAAACAGGTGTAGATGATGACACACCACTGATTAGTGTACCGCTGATGCTGAACAGACGAGAGGGGAAATGAGGTCGCTGCTGCTGAGGTTGAGTTATTAAAAAAAAAAATTTTTAATCGTGCTGTACGTTTAGGCACTTTGCAGTCTGTCACAGTAAAACGGTTGTTCACGTTTCTTGTATTAAATCTACATCATTTAATTTCATTTAATATGAGGAAATGATGGGGGAAAGACCTCTGTATAGTGTTGTATATTAGGAAAGTCTATATGAGTGTTATATTTAAAAGATCATATTTCTTCATATATCATAAATATATCATATTTCTGAAGAGAAATCAATTTGAATTTGATCTAGGTATACAGTAGGTACATCCTGTCATTTGTTTTTCCTCATAAATGTTTATGTAAATAACTAAATACTTGTAAAATGTACAGTACTGTGCAAAAGTATTAGGCACCATATTATATGCTGAACCAATTTTGTTATGTTTATCATGTCTGCATAATTATGTACAAAATCATTCAGTATTTCCATATATAACTTAAAAATTAATAAATAAA
>JAQMYL010000021.1:4595187-4607361 GCA_030014365.1 Clarias pachynema
CTAAAGAAGTCTTTTTAAACCCTAGTATCTATACTTCTACTCAAGTAATGAATGTGAATACTTTTGACACCACTGGAGATAATAATAATCATCACAACACACTCTTGTAGATAACACAAGACTGAAAGAGATATTACTGATCAAGCTAACCTAAAATGCCACCAAAGCAGTCAAAGTTAATATAAAGGCTTCAAGATAAATGACAACAAGCTGTAAAACTATAATGCTTCAAACCACACCTAAACAAAACTACTGTACTGGTCAACTATACGCACTCCTGAGAAACAGTAAAGTATTAAACCAATCTGATAGTGTGTCCAAATGGTGTACAATGAATATAACTATTACTCTAACTTGTGAAATATTTAACTGTTTTAATGTCCACTTAAAGTTTTCGTACATTCTGACCCGAGAAAGAGGCTCTAAGAGTCTGACCCAGTTAGATGTGCGACAGAGAGGTTACACAGTCGCCTACATCTGTGAGTGTGTGACATTTCAGTTGTTTTTTATCATTCTCTTATAATATATAAAAAACACACAAAACGGCACGTCATACTTGAGCATCCTCGCTCGTGTCATGTGTTAAACATGCACTTTACCTCAGACACCTGGAGTAAGACTTGTGTGGATAAAAAACAAACAAACAAACAAAAAAAACTATTCCTTTAACTGTAACAAACTGAAATTTCTTTTCCGTATTTCTTTCTTCAGAGCACAGCTGAAAAACACAATGTGCCCGGGAGGGGTGAGACTGCATGCTTAACACCCCGAGCTGTTTCCTGTCTTTTAGGGCGTATGGCAATGCTGTTTAATGGGACGGATGCTGAGAGCAGCAGTTCTCTTTATGATCGCAGACGCCCGATGAAGAACGATCTGTCTGTGAATCACTTAGCATAAAAACACCAGCAGATGAATTTAGGCAATGTGTTTATATTTATGGGTTAGTTACAGCAATAATGTCTGTCTTCCAGCTGTATTGGGCTCAATGTGCACCATCCGTCTTATTAAAACCAGCATGTATGAGATTAGGTTCAACTTTTCAAGTTGCTCGTGAAGACAGTGTACAGAGAAATGTAAAGCTAAAAGCAATGCAGTACACAAAACGCACATCTAAAATACAAAAATGCAAATTTTCTGGTCGTAAAAATCAAAATAGAAAAGACACGCTCATAATCATGTTTCAATTTCGTCATCATTTCTATAGTAGCAAGTTATAAAGCAAACATTCTACATAATTTATGGATCATGATAAAAACAATGTGAAAAACAGACAGCACTGTGCAAAAGTCTTACATGCCCTGTTTTTTTTTTTTGTCTTTTTTTGTAGAAATTTTGTTATGTATGCTTATTTTATCATTTTAATCATACAGGAAATATCGATATGCCAGAAAAAAGCTGTATATTATGTAAAAGACTACTTTTCAGATGAAAAAAAAAAGCTGCTGGGTTTTGCTGCATGAGAAAAAGAAGCAGGTGTCCTCAGAAGCACTGTGGCTGGTTCTGCAAGATGTTCACTAAAAGCAGCTAATTCCCTTATGAAACTGAACAAATTGTTCTTTAGACTCTATTTTAAGCAAAGGGATATCACACGAATCATCAACTTTGTTTCATTATTTACTGTTTACTGCTTTTTATAGTATTTTTTTTTTAATGTAAAGACTTTTTTGAAGACATCCTTGCTCTACAGTAGTTATTTGAATGTGCATTTGTTGACACACTGGCGTTTAATATTTATAAATGAAGTCCCAGTGTTTAGTGCCTTATAGCAGTCAGTACATTTTACATCATAGAAAAATATTTTCTCAATAACATAACGAGCTGAAAAACTTTTTAAACCTACTAACCTATTAAATTATTAAGTAATTAACCGGAGAGGGAATGACTAATTATAATGACTCTAGGTAACTAGAGCTGTGAATAGTAGGCAGACTGTTGAGAGTTTGGAGGTAACTGAGTTCATTTACTTTTGTTACTGTACTTACAGTAAGTATATACTTCATATATCTGTACTTGAATCGTTTTATTAGAGGACAATTTTTTACTTTTACTCCACTCTATACTTCTACTAAGCTACATTTCTGCATGACGCTGATTTAACTGCATGACTTTCCTTAGAGACATGTCCAATAACGCAACAGGTGTTTGTAAAAGTTCCCATCTAATTTACAGTAGTTGCTGTTCACTTCTGGTTTGTTTAAAGCACTGCTCAGACTGTTTTTGTTCCACACTTGGTCGGTCTTTCTGCATCACCTTCCTTTCTTCAATTTCTTACTTGTCACAACTCCCTTTTCTCTCCTTTATCTCTCTGTCACTCTTCTTTTCCTCCCTCCTGTCCTTCCCTTCGCCAGGTCACCGTGGTAACAGTCGTGCCATTACGGTCATGGCGGGGCGAGCTGATTGAAATTCTGTGCCGGGCTCCGGGTCGGCGCGCTGATGAGAACAGGACGTGTCGTAAAAAAAAAAACCTCGGCACAAGAAGCTTTTTAAAGAAGCCAGGAAAGGAGAAGATACAGCGGAGGAAGATCATAAAGAGAAGAGCTAGACTCTGGTGTAATAGACTGACCAGGAAATCACAAATGAATCAGGATGGGCGTGGCTTCTGTGCTTGTAAATCCCAGTCAAGGAGGCAACGACCATTCAGGGAAAACATGCTCACAGATGCTTAAAACTCAGCCTTAACATCTTAAATTATCCAATCCCAGCACATGAAGTATGATTTATTATAATATAACTTGAAGAAAAATTACAATTATAATATTTAAGAATTACTGTCGTGGGTATTGTCCCAGTAGGGGCGTGGTTGATAGAGGAGATGTTGAAATGGGTAATGAGTGAGTGACTACACCTGGGTACGATTAACACCTACCTGCTTATATTTCTTTTACATATGACATTTTTGCCAGTGAATAATTGAACAGTTTTTAGACAAAATCTTGGTCAGGTACACAGATATTAAAGGTGAGATATTGTGCAAAATTCGCTATTTTTGTCATTTTTAGCTATTTAAAAAAATCCTTGTTTTTTTGTTTTTTTTTTTGTTTTTTTGTCCTTTTCTTTTTTGTATTGGCCGGGACTTAAACAAGCTGATTAGATTTGCTCCGTGTTATGATGTCATATAAGAAGAAACCCCTCCTCTAACTTGTTGCTCAGCTCTGCAGTCCCCTGGGAGGGTGGCTCAGCAGTAGCTCATTTACATGGACACTGAAATGGCATATTTGGAAGAGGAATTTGAGGTTGAAAAAATGGGTAAAATGTATTTCACACACACTTCGGGGGAGGTCTGAGTGCTGTGTTAACTAGAGAAATAGTGAAATATGGGACCTTTAATATAAACCCTTTCTTTGTGAAATATTAAATAATGTCAGGCTGCATGATTTGATAAAAAATAAAAAAAAACACATTGTGATTATTTTTAGACTGTAATATTTAACTAATAAATGTACATTTTATATTGAAACAGACTTTTCTAGGCTAAAAGCAAATAATGGTACAAGTTAAATGGATGTTTGCTTATTTTTATTTATCAAATCAAAAGTATTTAAAAAGAAACTAAATGTAAACTTCAATTATTGGTAAATGCTAAATAAATTCCTGACTAAGGATACATTACCTGTAATAAATTGCAGCCTTTCGCCATTAAATAATTGCGCAGGTGTGTATTGCAATTAAAATTTTTATGAGATCAATCGAGCATCATTACTTATACAATGCTTCTCTTTCTGACATGAACCGAACCTGATCATTTACACCACTACTGATAATCACACACTCTCACATGCACTCACACACTCACACGGACACTTGACCCCACCCTACTCCTCTCCACACAAAGGCTGACTGTCTCTCCTCCTCGCGTGTTCACTGCGACCCCCTGAGAGACGTCGATGCGGATGATGTCACTGTTTTGGCAGCGTTGTAAAAACCCAGCTGCTCCTGCTGCCTAGATACGACCCCCACTAGAGAGAGAGGGAGATGGATCGAAACTACTCCTTCACTCCTTATTCTTTCTCTCCATTTCATCAGTCCTCTGCAGTCTCACACTCACTTCGCCTTTAAATGACTCATTAGGCCCTCTGAGTGTGGAGGAACTCTGACACCGATTCATCGCTTTCTGTGCCGCACGCGAATGACGTTGTTTTCACGCGAACAAATATCGATTAACTCACGAAACCTCTTCCACTTCCTTTATTTCTCGCCATCGAGCTGTGGACAGAACAGACCCGGAGGCGAAACATGAGGCACCGGTGGGAATATTTTAATTCACACACACACACACACACGTACACTTCAAGCCTCACGTCATTCTCTGAGCACTTTCTCCCAGAGAGTACTGCATCCTATTAGGATGAACGCTTCCTCTGAGTCATGTCTTTTTGAGGCGGAGTGCTTATAGACTAGGAAAAGGAAGCGCCGGAAGGTCGTCTCGTCCTATCGTGCTTATCGTCTGTGGGATCTTCAGGATTCGGACACTTCCGACCGCTTCCCCATGGAAGCGTCTCAATAGTGCAGGTCACCTTGGTTGCCTTTCAAAGCTTTACTCTTACTCAAAACATACCAAATAAAGAGAAGACTGGTTTATTTATTTTAAGAAAATAATCGATTGGGATATGAAGTGGAGTTCCAGTTACTACCATGAAGTGGACCATTTTTCCAAAAACAGGACACTCCAAAGTGTTTTATTCCACTGGATTTGTAGATTTATAACCCCGAGTTTGAGATCTGGGAAGATGAGGTGTAAAACTGAACCTCACTCGTCCCCTGCTGGTAAGATCAGGACCACACCCTGCTCTCCCACCGTGACGCCTGTAGTGAAGACCCTGTTCATACAATCAGACATGACGACTAATGGTGCGTGTGCGAGTGCACGAAGCATGTGAGGAGGATTAAAAAGCATCATCAATCTGCCCATCACTGGCACTAGTGTGTGAATCACAGGAGTACATAAAATAGACAGGAAAGAAGGAGTAGTGAGGGAGGACGTGATGAGAGCGGACGAGACTGAGGAGGCATCAGCCCACTCATGGTGTCCTTCAGTGTCCTCTCTCTCTCTCTCTCTCTCTCTCTCTCTCTGACACACAACATTCTATCTGATTCTACACTTATCTTGGATAAACCTTGATTACCCACAATGCCACGCTGCATGCTGCATCTCACTCGCTAAGGCGAAAGTCTCTGCGCTGGCACACACTCGGCCTCGGATCGCGCACAAAGAGGCTTCTCACCGTCACACCACATGTCATAACATTACAATTCAGCCCGTTGTTGCCCTACTGCACCTTCCCAATGTGCCACTCTCTCTCTCTCTCTCTCTCTCACACTCACACACACGAAGAGCATATGTTTAAATCGTAGCCTATATAAATATATCCTGATTAATAGCAGGCCTTTCTAGCTCAGACATTCTTCCAGAGATGGAAATATTTTATGGTCAATAAAGTATGCAGTCATCTATTCATCCATCCGTCTGCTACACATATGTTACATGCATCCATCCATCCAGCCATCCGTCTGTCGCTTCCTTCTATCCTCCCATCCATTGATTTCTCCGTTCCAACCCTCCACCCATTCAACTATCCATCCAGTTGTCCATGAATTTGTCCAGCTTTTTGTCCATTCTATGCATGAACCCTCTCCATCCATCTATCCTTCCATCCATCCGCTATCCATTCATCCATCCTTTTATCTTTTCATAATCCATCCATCATTCAATCATCCATCCAGCCTTCTAACCATTCTTCCACTATACATCCTTCCTTTCATCCAACCACCCTTTTATCCATCCTTCCTTCCATACAACCATCCATCTATCCATCCATCCTTCCATCATCCATCTTTCTATTTATCCAGCCATCCATTCAGCCATCCTTACACCAACTTTCTGCATCCTTACTTCTACCATCCCTTAATTCATCCATTTTTCTATCCATCCATCCATCCATCCATCCATGTTTTCTTCAATCCTTCCACCATCCATGCATCCATCCATCTATCCTTCCTCCTTCCATCCATATTTCCATCAGTCTTTTCACCATCCATCCATCATTATATCATCCACCCTTCCACCATCCATTGTGCTAAGTTTCCATCAATCCTTCCACAATTCATGCCACAATCCACGCATTCATCCTTCTTACATCCTCTCACCGACCATATATCTCTACTCAATCACCCATCAATTTTCCATCCATTTTATAAACCAACCCACACATTCATCCATGAATCCTTTTACTTTACCCATCTATCAGCCACCCATCCACTCATTCATTTACCCATTAATTCATTCAACCATCCATCCATCATCCACTCACACATTTACTATTCCTTTGGTTATATATCCATCTACATTTCCTTTCATTATCTATCCATATTCCAACACATTAGTTCACCCATTAATTAACCCACTCACTCACTCATCTTCTGTACCACTTTATCCTGTATTCGGGGTCGAGGGGACCTGGAGCCTATCCCAGGAGACTCAGGGCACGAGGCAGGACACATCCTGGACAGGGTGCCAATCCATCGCAGGGCACACACACATACACACACTCACACACTCATTCACACACTAGGCCAATTTGAGAACACCAATTAGCCTAATCTGTTGGTCTTTGGACTGTGGGAGGAAACCGGGGAACCCAGAGGAAACCCACCAAGCACAGGGAGAACATGGAAACTCCATGCACACAGAGACGGGAATCGAGCCTGGCCGGGAATCGAACCCAGACCCTGGAGGTGCGAGGCGACAGTGCTAACCACTACACCACCATCTGCCATTTCTCAGGCCAAACATTTATTTACCTATATATTCCTCTTTCTATCTATCCAAATCTATAGGTTCAACAACCTATTTATCCATCCATCCATCTATCCATCCATCTATCCATCCATAGATCCATTTATCTCCCAATGTTCATTTACACACCCATCCACGATCCATCAATCCATCTCTCCCATACATCCATTTTCCCAGACATTCAGTAATCTTTCATTTATTCCTCAATCCTTCCATCATTCATTCATCCATTCATATACAGATCCATCCATTTAATTCACCCATCTGTCTTCATATCTTCACACCCTTTCATTCATTTATTCATTCATCCAACTATAATCCATCCATTCACCCAACAACCAAAAATGCGTTCTCCTCCTCGCCTCTCCTCTTCTTATACATCTTCTTACATCCGTTTTATTCCCCCACCAACATGCTGTCAGTACTTCTATCATTGCTTCATTTTGAAACGTTTGGCATTTATCACATTACCTCATCTTTTATCCAGAATAACAAAGAAGTAGAGGGTGTAAGAGAATCCAGTCTGAGCACAGAGCTGGAATGTGTGTCTACACCTCTAGCCAAAATTTCCACCGCAGTCCACTCACAGGTGAAGAATGTTTAGGAAGTGTGCGTTGTTCCAGTTTTGCTAATGACGATTGCTTCTCTGGCAAGGTCAAAGTTTCTTAAATCAATACCGACGTTATATGATATAATCGGAGCAGACAGGTCATTTGATTTATATTGAAATAGTTTTCTTGGATTGGATTTCACAGCTCAAGCATCTCAATAGCGTAATTTTAGTGTTAAGTTCAATCCGGGACAAGAAGCGATCAGACTATGAGCACCAACTCAGGGGACGAGCCGAAAACAAATAGTTCCTGTGAGCACGTCAATACAAATGAATCCCACGCAACTCCGCATAAAGTCATATGACAAAGTAAAGGTCTGTCTTTGTCTGCTGCAGCTCATCCACATTGTTTTAGCGAAATTTTGTCATGATGTGGTGCTATGTTCTGGGCTTGGATGTTCAGATAGGTGTTCAAATCAAACCGGGACTTTTGATTGTGCAGTCTAAAGGAACACAGTTATTTCTCTATATAATCCCCTAATGCACTTATCCCAGTGTTTCACTAGTGCTTGGACCCCCCCCCCCCCCCCACCCCCCATCATTCATTCAGAAGAATTTTCAGCTTCAACTTATAAACCAACCTCCTTGAGATGACTCTGACATCATGGCAGCTCAAAAAACACAGTTCTTAAAATACACACACATGAGTCAGGAAAAACATCACCCACAGTCTCCTCACCTACAGAACTGTACAAGCCTGATAATAAAGTGTTACAAAACATGTTGTTTATTTTTAAATGTCAAATTGGTAATAGGGTGAAGATATCTAAATTTTAGAGATTAAAAAGTGAGACTGGTGAAGGACAGATTATATCTGTAGTTTACTTAATAGTAGAAATAATATCTATGTTTACAACCTGTTTGATAACAAAATATAAGTTGTTTTTGTGGGTGTAACTATATGTAATGTAACTATGAATAAAATAAAAAGTTTCATTCCTTAATAAAAATGATTTTCCTCTTACAGCACCAGACCCTGTGATTATTCTGTATGAAGTATTAAGTAAAGTGCTTCTCTTCTTCTCATCTGAGCTATATACGTATTTCATATAAAGCAAGTAAAAGTTAAAGCTGCAAAGTAGTTATAGTTATAAAGCGAATCATATCTAACTATCTATCTACAATTCTAATTACAGAATGTATTAAAGTTGGCTACTTTCCTATACAAATCAAGATGATAAAGAGTGGATGATGAGCAGCATTACGTCATCATGCCATCCATCTCTCTCCCTCTCTCACGCACACACACACACACTCATTGCAGTGCACTTAGTATCTCAGATCTGCAGATATATTCTTATTATTCGGCACAACAGCTAAAACACACATAGGCCTGGGCACAATATATATACATTGTTATACATTGTTATGCAAGGCTTGCCTAAAAAAATAAAATAAAAGCACCATAACTCTGAAAGTATTTTTTTTAATTAGTAAAATTAAAAATAAAGCCTCCCTGCTCACCTCAGCTGTTATAATAATAATAATTATTAATAAAATATAAATATGAAAATAATAATTACCTTCTTGCCTTAGCTGTTATTATATTAATAATAATTACTATTAAAATAAAAATATAATAATAATTGTTATAATTGTAAACTCACCTGTCCACTTTAGCTGTTATTATAATAGATATTAAAATAAAAATTTACAAATAATAATAATTATTATTATAAAGCTCACCTAGCTGTTAGAATAATAATTATTATTATTATTAAAATAAGAATATTAACATAATAATAATTATTATTATTATAAAGTTCACCTGCTCATCATAGCTGTTGTTATAATTATAAAAATTACAAAAATAAAAATATAAATATAACAATAATTATTATAAAGCTCACCTGCTCACTTTAACTATTATTATAATAATAAAAAATATTGACATAAAATAATAATAATAATAATTATTATTATTATTATAAAGCTCACCTGCTCAACTTAGCTGTTAGAATAATAATTATTATTATTAGCAGTAGTATTAAAATAAAAATATTAACATAATAATTATTATTATAAAGCTCACCTGCTCACTTTAGCTGTTATTATAATAATAAAAAATATTGACATAAAAGAATAATAATAATAATAATAATAATAATAATAATAATAATAATAATAATTGTTGTTGTTGTTGTTGCTGTTATTATTATTATTATTGATTAAAAGGGTGCTCCAGAGGGCTTACCGTAGGTTGGGCTCAGACTCGCTATCTCAGCCATTTTAGCAGACTGCGTTCAGCAAATCCAAAACAAATAAATAAAAAAAATAATAAAATAAAAAACGACTCGCCCTCTCTAGTTCACCTCCATGAACACACAGCTGTAATATATAAATATATAAATGTGTTTATAATGTTCTGCTCCGGATGCTGATGAGCCTGGCCGCGCGCACTCCCGCACCGAGAGCGCTCCGTCTTCCTCAGGCGCGCGCTGCTCGAGGACGCGCACGGGAACGCGCATTGGGAACGCGCTGTGCTTGTCTCCGCTCTGGTCCAGTGCTGCTGCTGCTGCTGCTGCCGCGTGCTCCCTCCTGCGCTCGATTAGCTGTCCTGTGACCGCCTGACTGAAAATGACTACCATTTAAAAATAGGAAAATATGTCAAATATTTTTTTTAAGAAACAAACAAAAAAAAAATCTAAACATGCATTCCATTAATTTTACACACCTCTCACCCTGGTAGGGCAGTACAGTATATCCCAGAAAACATTGCGGGCTGGGGGGAGGGGAGACACCCTTTTGGATGGGATGCCAACCCATTGTAGGGTACAGACACAAACTACAGACAATCTGGAAACACCAGTCAGCATACTGTCCATGCCCTTGTGAAATTAAACGTGCAATAGTTCAGTTTTGTTTTTCCTCGTTTTCTTACAAATAACCTGGACGATATGTATAACGTATGTGTATCAAACATTGGGAACACTGTATTTGAGAAACTGACTTTTGGTCCAAGGTTGCACAGTGGCACAGTCTGGGTTCAAATCCCGCCTCGGGTTTGTGTGCATGCTCTCAGCGTGCTTGGTAAGGTTTCCTTCTGGTACTCTGGTTTCCCTCCAGAAAGACATGCAAGCTAGGCTAATTAATGTTCCCAAATTGCATTTCTGTGGTGTGTGAATGAGCGTGTATGTGCCCTGTGATGGATTGGCACCCCGTCCACTGTTTACCTTGCCTCATGGAATAAACTCCATACCCCTCACAACCCTGTAGATATGATAAAGCAGTATAGATGATAAGACGATGACGACTTCTGGTCCAGAATCCATGCACACTTGTTCTCAGTCATCTTAAAGACTCGCGTTCAAAAAATATATTTATTTTGAACCCACCTATGTGTTATGAGACTTATCCACTAAAAAAGACTACACTATGATCCGTTTAGGTTATGAAATAAGTACTCAAAGTTGGCCTTGAGTTTCCACAGGTTATTGATACCACAGGCAACACACCAATAATATGAGTACTTATTATCAATTACTAGGTTGCATCAGGAAGGGCATCCAATGTAAAACCTGTGTGTCGGATCGGATATAGATTAGAGCTCGACTCCATGTGGCATGTTGGCATAGTGGTCACCACTGAGGTCTTGCACCTGCAGGAACAAGGGTTCGAATCCTGCCTCGGGTCTGTGTGCGTGGATTTTCCACATTGTCCCCATTGTTGCTATTTCCAAATCGTGTGTGCATGTTTGTGCCCTGTGATGAATTGGCACCCCATCCAGGGTGTACACCACCTTGTGCCCCGAGTTCCCTGACACAGGCTTCAGGCCTCCTACAACCCTATGATCTTGGTATAAAGAGTGAGTGAGAGTAAGAGTGAGTTCCACTCTGAGAATTATAGATATATCTAAATATTCATTCTTCACAACTATTCATATATAACATTCATGTTTTCAGCAATAATTATTTTATTTTTTTTGTATTTTAATTAATGTATTTTGGAAAAACATTATACAATATCATACATTATTGTTTCAATTTGATGTAACTGGGTAAATAAAGTCAAGGTACAGTAGATACAGCAGATGTCTGATGAGATGCCTGCTCTTCAATTCTGTCGTTCTTCTGCTTGAAGCGTTGAATCTGGGGTTTGTCCTGCATGGACAGCCTGAAGTTTGCCGTGAGGATGCTCTGGCTGGAAACACACAGACACCCTGTAAAGTTTTAAAGTTTTGTAGTTGCATAAATGAGTCGCTTGGTCTATCCACTGATGCCAGGAGAAACACAGAGTCTGTCAGAAAGGTTTCTATTTATTAACTCTCTGGGTTTATGCTTCATGTTGTCTGAGGGAGTTTTTCATCATCATCATCATCCTCATCATCATCTTCATCACTTGCCCCTTTCTCATTAGGGACAGATCTAAATCTGTACTTACATTTGGATTTCTGTGAAGCTGGTTTGTGGCAATGTTCATAAATAATGGGGCTGTAGAACTAAACCTGAAGATAGAAATTAACCATTCTCCATATTTTAGAAGCTCTACCCATCTCACAATATATAAAAAGAAAAAATGCACAACAGTGATTAAACTAAATAACTTTCTCATTTATTTGGGTCTATTAAAATAAATTTTTGTTTATTGTTGTGGCAAAGTTAGCACAGACTAGCTAGAAGCTAACACCTGTAATCAGTAAGAAAAATAATACGCTTGTATGAATTTTATTGTCAATTAGTTTATTTAATCCAGTTTTATTATTCAATTCAATTCAATTCAATTTTATTTATATAGCGCTTTTAACAATGGACATTGTCTCAAAGCAGCTTCA
>JAQMYL010000021.1:4618019-4638110 GCA_030014365.1 Clarias pachynema
TCGGCCGATACCCTGAGCCCAAGTATCGGAATCGGTATCGGGAGGGAAAAAATGGTATCGGAACATCTCTAGTAGTGTACATGCAATATCTCCGGATTTTCCTCGTAGAAGATGTTCATTTTTTACTATTTTGTACTAATTTATAATAATAATAATAATAATAATATGAAGCCAATATAAAATAACAATAACACCATATGGAATTATGCAGGACAGACACAGACCAAGAAAAAAGTTAAACTGAAACTTATCCTATTTTTCTAAAGCTTCAGAATTTAATTTCCCAAAGAGACTGAACAAAATCTCTAAAGTACTCGTCTACTTCTTATTTTTAGTCCAACTTACAGATTTAGATGCATAAATAAAGTGTTCACATTTGGCTCAGAACTGAAATGTCTTTATAACAATTTTTATTCAATCCAGCATGTCCAAACCTTTGACCAGTGGTGTATATTAAGTCCATGTGCAGCATACTGTACATATATAGAATGTGTTTGTGACGGTCTCCTGTTAGTACTCACTAATTGCAGGAGCGATGCCCCCGACGCTCCCTGGACCCGGAATGTTCCCTGCCACGGCGGCTGCCTGAGCCGCTGCTGCTGCCTGAGCCGTGGCCGCCTGCTGCTGCATCTGCCGATGGCACTGACGCAGATCAAACACCTGCGCGGGCACAAACAAACTGTGAGCGTCTGCTCTGGTTCTGCACAGTAAAAGCAACCATTATACTGTAAGCAATTATCTGTGATGTGAAAGTGTTAAAGTTTTTTTTTTTTTTTTTAAATACTTGATGTAACTTACAAGCACAAAATCCTCTGAACTCAAAACTTTCCCCGCAGTGCAACCTTTAGACACTGACTGAAACCTTCTTCCATACACTTTAAAAGGTCTCCTCGCCTTTTTATACATTACGATGGCTCATTAAATGTTTTAATCTATTTAATGTTAGGTTTAAATTATGCAGAGTGTCCACTATACTGTATAAGCCCATATGTACAAATATCAAATTACACTTTTAAACATCATCATTTATCAGTCTGCATCCTTCAGACCTAATGCAGGCTCTGAACAAAGTGATTTCATCTGATATCTTATATGATCTGTATATGGTCTAATAGTACAACTACAGTATGTCCACCTTAATGTAGGCTCCTGGGTAGATTTTGTGGACGGCATCCCCCGGCGCTCGTCCCGCCTCTCTGTCCAGGTAGTAGCTCTGAACAAAAACCGCGTGATCGCTCAGACATCGCATCCACACATCGCCCTCGCCTCGACACTCCAGCTGCACGCCTTTACCTATGTGTAACCTGCCAGACGATGGACAAACAAACTAGCGTGAACGACTGAACGTGATAGAATGTACACCTGCTCCCAAATAGGGCGTCTGTCATTCGCAACGACGGAAGTGTACGTGGTACAGACCTGGCCCTTTCACTGGCCTCGGTACGGTGAACATTACTGAGTTGCCCGAGGCAGAAACGATCTCCTCCTGATGGATCCACGTAGCCATCCACCGTCACCACGGGACAACTGGACAACACCTTAAACATTTCACCAACCTGAACGTCCATCTCAAAGTACGAGATGGAGCACCAGAACTCTGGACCTGTAAAACCAGACATAAATTACTTAGAGAGAAAGGTTTTATTCTGGATTATTAAATATACAGTTGTTTAAAAACAGAGAAGTACCTGGATGGTTGGAGACTGGCGGAGGGAATGATGACGAACTGTGATGCTGAGACCCTAAAATATCAAGACAGCACACACAAGACTATAGTGTTAGTTACCAGACATCAACTACAGTTCGATCCAAGTTCTATTACAAACTTTTTTACATTTCATTACTTACAGTAGTGGGGGTGGTGGAGAGGAGGCTGGTGGGCGCGGCTGCTCTGTTGGCGTCCTATAGGAGTGTAAGAGGCCGTGCTGCTGCCCGTCCAAGTAGCTGAAACATTTTAGACAGCAGACTGGCAGTGAACACAACAGGAAGGTTAATATTTGATAGTCCTGAAATAGTCCTAGTGGTCGTACCAAGTGTGGGATAACCAGCTGTTAATAACATTGAAGCAGAGTTAGAAAGCATATGGGCCACATCTGGTAGCACAAAAAAAGCCACCAACCTCAATTGATTAGGCTGATTTCCGCTAGCTCACATGTGAGAATATCACTCTCAGCTAGCAAGGGTTCAGTAATCCTTAAGAAGTCTAAGTGTTTTTACTACTGAACTTTACCTAAACTGCCTATATGATGTAAAACGTATATATTAAACCACCACATATACACCGATCAGCCATAATACGAACCCCACAAATAGGTGAACTAACTAACAATTATCATTAAATATACACCAGTAAACTGGTGAAAGGATTATAGTCAACCAAGTCTCATTTATCCCTGTCCATCCATCCATCTATCTAGTCTGGATGTCCAGACTAGACTACACCTCTGTAGTCTCTGTAGTCCAACTAGAGACTGTGGAAGCCAATGGTGATTATTGAACCTTTGGTCAACACCCACATACTACGGGCAATTTGGGAATGCCAATTAGCCTTATCTGCATGTCTTTGGACTACCTGAAGGAAACCCACCAATTACAGGAAAGAACATGCACACAGACCCCAAAGTGGGAATCGAATCTCGACTATGGAGATGCAAGGCTCCTCCATAATGCTAATCACTAAGCCACTGTGCCGCCATTCATGCCTGTGAGTAAAAGTCAGCTTGTCAAGGCTGATCTCACAGAAAAGGCAATGTAGCACAAAATTGCTGAAAAAAAAGTCAATGCTGACTATGATAGAAAGTAAAATCAGTTCATCACAGCTTGCTGTGTATGGGATTTAGCGGGCAAAGAGTTCAAAGTTATTGATCCAGACTCCAAGTTCCCAAGTGTTCATGGAATGTGCTGGACAAATAAATCTGACACATGGAAGTTCCAACCCAAAATCCACAGCACCCAAAGGATCCGTCCCAATGACAGACACCACAGCAGACCACTAGAGGTCTTGTAGAGTCGTGCCTCAAGGGGTCAGAGCTATGCAATGGGAACAAGGAAAACCTACGCAATCCTGAGCATGATGTTCTGGGTTTTAATTTTCATGGCTGATTGGTGTACATGTTTCCCAGAAACATCCAGTGTCTGGTCAAAATATTGTTTAATAAACTATCAATGCTGATATTTTTGGACCGACTTGTGTTTGAACTTCTTCCAAATCGGATCTGTGCCAGAACTGGGTCAGATGTTACAGTAGATCCAGAAATAACAGTATCCTTGGTTAACTCAGACTGTTTTGGTGCAGATCTTTAAAACAGATCAGTTCCAGTATTGAGCTGCTGCATATAAAGATACCAGGCCAGATGTGTCATGAGGACACGGAGCGCTATGTTTGGTTCTAATCTGATGCATTCAGCACTGTTAACTGGGTTGATAACTATGACTTACTGTGAAACGAGCCCTGTCCCTGTGTGTGTTTGGAGTTGTTGTAGCCGTTCTGAGTGGGCGGGACCTGAGGGGGCGTGGATGGAGGAGGGGTCGGAGTCATGACCTGAGCCTGAGGGGATGCGATCTGCAGGAGACCCTCATTGTGACCGCCCTGCATGGACATCATCGAGCCAGATGCTAGGGAAAAAGGACAGCTCCATAAGTACCAGAACCGTCACAGTGTTATAGATTTCTTTTAGTATGTTACATGCTCAAGATCTTACTGGTTGGGGAGAGGGGCATGTTGGGGTAGAGGGTGGCAGGCGGAGGGCACCGTGCTGCTTCAGGGGGCATCTGTAAAGGTGGAAGGGGTGGTGGGTAATGCTCCGGTCCAGGGTGCTTCATCGCCCCCTGGTGGTCTGACTGTGAAGGCAAACCGGGAGGAACATCCATCTGGACGCAGTCGTGGGTGTACTCCTCTTTGATCAGTCTCCCAGAGATAGCTGTGGTACAGGGCAGCCATGATGACAAATAAATAAATAAATAAATAAAAACATGAAGTAATGCACTGTAAGTGAAAATATTCATCTTAGTACAGTTAATAATGCCACTGACTCACCTGTGTTCTGTAGGCTGAGGCCAACTAGTGATAAAAGGGATAAAAAGACAGATAGAGAGAGAGAGGGAGAGCAGGAATGACATTAGAAATCCAGATCATAAATCATAAATTAGACTACCGGAGTGGTCCATTCAAAAGCTAATCAGTCTGAATTGATCGATGTTTGAAGCTACTTCATAATGAATATAACATCGTTTGACGTGTTTGCAATACAGTATAACGTGTTTGATTATGATTAACATGTTTCTTGTAAAGCTTTGAATAATATCATGCAGTATATAATGTTAATACATCTTACATTAATAAGTAGATTTTGGTATTGTAACTTCGCATCCTAAAGTGTTTTATCCCTTTTATACAATAGCAATTCGCCAATTATTCTTTTTTTTTTTTTTTTTTATTAAAGAACATCATATGTTTTTTTAAAATTACAATTAATGTTGTGAAACAAGTTAGTCCATGTTATCAGGAATGCGTCAAATCAACAATAACCAGCTGCTCCCTCAGCTGCTTCAGCTTCTCGTGTTACTGTCCTGAAGACTGACACTGGAGACCTTGTCCAAAAAAGTTACTTGAAGACTAGGGCTGTACCGAAAATAATGCAAAAACTGGGCATGAATTAACTCATTTTGCACATGTTGGTAGAGTAACTCTTCCTCTACACAACGGTGCTACTCAACACGGTCTCCATCATAAGTCATGCATTGCGCACCATTGGAGCCATCTTCTTTGAAAATCCCCTTTGGGCAGTTGATATTCTCCTACTGCGCTACAGAATGTGTACAGAGATGACGCCATCGATGAGCAATGTGCACAGATGGATGAGGAAGTTTAAAGAGGGGGAACAGGCACTGAAGACAAACCACGCAGTGGGAAACCATCAATCTAACATACAGTACAGTGCCAATCAAACGTTCAGGCACAAGTTTGGATTTACTTTTTACATTCTAGAACAATACTAATAATGGTATATTGATAGAGAAAACTTGACTATGCCACACACTTGGAGCACAGCTGGAGTTGTTACTGTAGAACTGTATTGGGACAAGTGCATTAATAGAAACCTGACATTGTGCGTTACAGCCAGAAACTACTGATTGAGATTTCAACAAAACTGTGTTGTACAGTATACTGTATGCAGTGTCTGTATTGGTGTAGGGCGTACCAAAGTTGAAAACTCACCGATGCCAGGAGAGACGACTCTCTCATAGTGATACGGATTCACACACACATTGTCGTACTTGAGGTCGAAGGCATACTGGCAGAACTTGACGTGCTTCAGCTCATTTTTATGAAGATCTGGCCAGCGCCATAGACGAGCATAGATCACATGGGGGAAACCTTTACGCCCGGCCACCTAGACACACACACACACATACACAGTTCATCACTGATGTATCACTAATGTCTTGAATTCATGATGCATGAAAAATGTATTGTTAGTGTTCTCAGAGCCGTGACCAGAATAAAACAGTCACTCAACATAAATAACCATATATACTAACCATATTATACAACAATTACAGTAGTTTAATTTGACTGGACGAATGCCATTCCAGGAGCGCTGATAATGCCCAGTAACAGCACTGTGTTGTTTAACTACTGTATAAGCGTGACTCCGATCCCAGGTGTTCTACCAACGCTGCATGGGTGAAAGTAAGCCAAGCTAGAAAGTTAACGTCTAACACAAGGCTGAATTCCAAATTCCTTCCTAACCCCTGATCAAGTGCACTTGGTGTGGTGAACAAGTGATCGTACACCATAGTGCACTAGCATTCCATTTAACACTATCTGGGATTCAATCCGGAATCCGGAAATTTACGGAGCTGATATTCTAAGTGGAAATATAAAGAGAAACTTTACCACCTACTGTGTAGTCAACCTTTTGGCTATATAGTACCGGTAAGAATTTAAACATTAGCTGTCGGTCACCAGCTCCGCTAGTCGCGGTTAGTTAGTTCTGCCAGTCGCAGAAGGATATGTATTGGCGGAGCAAAATACCTGGTTAAAAAAGGCAAACAAATCATAATCTGTTGATAATAAAAAACGCTGTTTGTGGAGCAATATCGCACTCGAGGTCACAGCCGTGATGATATCGAGCACAACAGCACTCACGTGTGATATTGCTTAAATTTATTTACAAGGCTTTTGTATTCAGTATGTAACTGTATTAAATAGCTACAAACCACATCATCTACGTATATTGTTTTGTTGTTTTCTGACATTTATAATTATTTTCTATACTATATTATATATACAATATGTTAAATTGTTAAAATATTATTTTAAATTTTCACCTGGGTGCCAATACTTTGGGAGCTTACTGTACAGGTGCACAAGTGAACGCAAAGACTTCGTCCTTCCTACCTAAAAAAAAATGCATACGTGATCTCAAAGACACTGGTGTCCTCTAAGACACACCCACATTCATATATGGACATATATTACATGCATATATGGACTATAAAGAATTTCAGTTCCTTTTCTTGTTGTCTTTTTTTTAATGTCTCTCACTTCAAAACATCCTTTCATCATTCTCTCTCTCTCTCTCTGTCTCCATTCATCCCCTCTCTCACACTTTGTGAAAAAAGGTCGCCCAAGGTGAGGCACGACATCTTCAGTCAGCAGTTCAGCTCTGCTCCATCGCGGAGGATTGAATTCTGGATGCAGAGTGAACGCGGACGCCCACGCGCCCATATGCACACGCCAGATTGCTACTGTGTCACGTAAATAGCATCTCACCTTCTAGACACGGCAAAACAATAGACGGCATTAAGTTAACCTCGCCTCTTTGCCGTGTTTCAGAAAAACATCCCTCATGTCTTCGGCATTTCTCTCTCTCTCTGTCTCTCTCTCTCTCTCTCTCTATCCATCCCTTATTCTCTCTGTCTCCCGAGCATAATATCTTGCTCTATCTCTCTGATGTTATCCCTCACGCCATAATCAAGCTGGACATCGAACTTCTTAATCAAATGTAATCACACGACAGTTCTGCTCTTAATCACCTGGTTGCCATGGCTACTGTTGGCAAGGGATACCAGGGACTTAATAAGCACCGACAAGTTCTTTAAGCGTATCTCTGAAATGTACAGGCTTTCAGCTTTACCCATGATTACTGACTGCTACAAGACATCACAATAGACAACACACACACACACACACACACACAAATATGATGACGGATCTGTGACAGCTGAACAAAAACCTTTGGAACCAAAGCTGTCATGCAGCCAGACGCAAAGAACCCACATATCTATACAGTTGTATAGAACCAGACATAACGAGACATCTTAAAGAGACAAGCAGTCCGTGGCAACACTGTGATTCTTACAGATGGATGTGAAATTAATAAAACACAATCCAGACCGTCATTCGGATGCACTGCTACAGTCACTGTAACAAATCAAACCTCAAGATTTGGCGATTAAATTGAATCAAACCTAATACAGAAGGCCATCGAGATCTGCAGGGAATTGCGACCAGAACCCTCTTAAACAAAATGCCGTAGTATTTGCATGAAATCTACACACATCCGTCTGTAAATTTTGAAGCATCTCTAAATTACTTAGTGTATTGTTTATGGAATGACGAGACGCAAAAAATGTCTCCCTTGATAATCCACCGTAGTACCCTGGTGTGTGAGGCTAGACCAGGTGGGATTTTAGCTGAGCCCCGGGCTCATGTTTATTCAGTCTGCACTTTTTATCCCACTTTGAAACCTCAAAACAACTCAACAGAAATGGGTCATCCCAAAAATTATAGCCATCGAGGCCACATTTGTCAACCTTTTCTAGAACGAAGAGAATTATGGGACTGTGAAAAGGACACTCCAAAGCAAGAGACCTTATAAAACTCTAGGGAAACGAAGGGAACCAATAGGTTCAGTAACTAACATGCACAGCACGCCTTTGTTAGAGCTCTGTTAGAACTTGAGGCGGATCAATCGGCTAGGCCAGGGGTGGACAACCTTGGATCCTCGAGAGCATGATTTCCAATTATCCCTGAACAACTCACTGCTGATAACTTGTTCAGTCAACTATGCCGGAATCTGGAGGATACCATCTTAGATGAAGGTGGAATGGGTGAAGACGACTTGGTGAATTGGTATCGTCCAGCTTCTTATCGACTAAACACACCTGATCCAGGTAATCAGCAGTATGTAGTTCAGATATAATTGGAAAACATGCAAGGCTGCAGCTCTTGAGGCTCTCCCTGGGCCAGGCTGTGATCAAGGAGATACAGAACCTCCGAGTCTAGCACCCTTTAACGTTCCACAGAGACTCTGTAAAAGCGCTGGCGGACAGGAGCGGCATCACACTGGAGAAGATGGTGTCTGAGACGGCATGTCTGAGACCAGTGATGGAAATCCGCTAATCAGTTTGATCACCTGAGGGAGGTACTTGAATAATGCAGGAAGTTTTCAGATTATCAGCATTCCTACTAACACTGCATCATCATGTTCGCATTGACCCGCTTCATTCATTCGGTGAAGAAATCGGTTTGTAATTGCCACAGGTACTCTTTACATTTTCCTCCTGCAATGCTACAAGCAATCAGTTAGAAACATGAGAAGACGCACCCATATGAGATCCAGAGTTTATTTCATCTTTACAGTGAAAGTATACTTTGAGCGGATTAATCTCACACCGTCGAGTTAATCTTTTCTGATCGCCTCGTATTGGCCAGCAAATTTTAAATGAAAATTCGAGCTGGCAAGAATGCCATTACCTGATCCCCAGGACTGAAAGCACAATGTTATCATACAGTTTGTCATTTTGGTTTGCAACTCAAAAAGTTTCCTTTTTAGACCAGCTCGTCAGCTTCATAAAGACGTCATTGAAACCTACTGACATAAATATTTAACGCCCTCCCTACCACACATTTAGCTTGCAATAATGCCAAATTACTTTGCATGGTGTGTCCAAATGCAAGGGCGCTGGGACTAAACCCTGTGCCCTCCTGGCTCACATCTGTAGCCACCAACATCAGTCAGGGCAAACTCTCCTCATGGTCTCGACTTGGCTCTACACAGCATCCCTTCAGCGTAGACTTGAATGCCTGATGAAAATGCTCCAACACTTCCTGATGTTGAGGCTGATGAGCAGACACTTTTACGTTTAATCTTTCACACCTTTGCTCAGGAAGTGCATTTGTTAGACGTGAAATTAGTTCCCCAATCTGACTGAATCTCACTCACTCTCACTCATCGTCTATACCGCTTTATACTGTATTCAGGGTCATGGGGACTTGGAGCCCTATCCCAGGAGGCTTAGGGCACGAGGCAGAGTACCCCCTGGACAGGGTGCCAATCCATCGCAGGGCACACACTCACAGACTCATTCACACACTACGGGCAATTTGGGAACGGCAGTCAGTCTAACCTGCATGTCTTTGGACTGTGGGAGGAAACCGGAGTACCCGGAGGAAACCCACCAAGCACAGAGCCGGGAATGGAGCCTGGCTGGGAATCGCCTGGCCGGAAATCGAACCCGGACCCTGGAGGTGCAAGGCGACAGTGCTAACCACTACACCACCGTACCACCTTCTGACTGATTCATTTTTGGTAGAAAATGCATGAAGAAATGCACTGATTTGATGGCCTTTACAATGTTCTTAGTCTGAACAGACTGTAAAGGCTGAACATGAATTACAGTCAACAAATATGAATCCCCTGTTTTTGAATGAGACAGTGGCTCCACACAATCAATAACAATAATAACAGGGCGAAGATGAACTGGGTTTTGGCACCTGATTAGGGTTTCATGTAAGTTTCATGTCAGATAGCATGTACAAGTCTTCACATAAGCAGAGACGGCCTTTTTAAATTAAAGCCAATTAAAAAAAAAATTTTTCAGTACCATTTTTTTTGGACCACAGAGGGTACTACAACTTGCCATGCAAGCTGGCTTTTAGAACCACCATGGCGTGGTACCTACCTATGAAGTAAAGTGTCTCCTTTCATTACACAACCAGGTGTTTGGTCTTCATCAAATTGTTGAAGGAGCTAAGTAAAGGGTCAGAGTTTAGTTCCCAACTGATCTCAGACCACTGGCCAAGTTAATCAAGTTCAAGGAGAGCATTTTGTTTCAGCAGCCCCAGTTGAATCATGACTGGCTGATGGTGAGACCATCAAGACGATCATAAGGAGACAGACTATCCAAAGCGGTATGGGAAACAGGCAACTCAACAGGCCACACTTGATTTTCCAGTATTAATGCCACCTCATTTAACAAGAGAGAACGCTATACCCCCAAAGATGCTCCACTTTCAAATACGTCTAAAAAGGCATGCATATAATTTGGAAATAAACAAGGAAAACTCTGTTCACTAACATCCCCACAGAGAAACAGATCACAGTATCTGTATCTGTTAAAACCAAAATAGCCAGTGATGAATGCTTGACAGAACATCTGGTCTTTTCTTTGCCTCTGCATATACAGTATGGCACTCCAACTTCCAATGCCTCTGACCAAAATAATAATTATAAATTTGATCTGGTCCCAATGTTGTACGCAAGGGACGCTTCTCAAGGTTCAGAGGCGAGTCAGAACCCACAAAGATTTAGCAGTCCATTATCACTTAAACGCTCCAGATAATTGGATTGTATGTATCAGTGCCAATGCAGTGGTTTTATTTGCCGGATTAACACAAGACTGGGCACAAGCAAGTACATTTTACAGTGGCCTCTTTGGCAAGAGGTTTGGTTTGGGTTGCACATTTATGCTTACGCTTATAGGCTTTCAGTACTGCTGTTGTAACAGTCAAGAGAAGCTTGATTAGGACTCCTGCACTCTCCCTGATCCATCAGGATGCGCTCAGATTCAGGCCAACCAATGGCAACGGCCACAACATTCACTTTCTCAAACTAGACCCAAGTACCAGGATATATCAAATACAGCAGAACTAGGATGGGTCTCCCCTGACAATATACCTTCCTAAATCAACGGTCTATGCTCGATTTGTAACTCAAATTGGAATCGAGTTGGTGTTCAAACTGTTATTTTTTTTATTTCAATTTGTTTAACTTTGCTCTGTTCTAAGTGGAAAAACAGAAGGGTTTTCTGTTGCTTGAAAGGCAGGCCAGCCGTAGCTAGATTACCGGCACTTCGGAGTGTAGACAAGTTCATAACGATCTGTTACTGCAAGCAATCGGTCCCTTAAAACAAACCTAGCATCTCGTCTGACTGACATGCAACAACCTCGTCAATTAGTGGTTTATCCAAACACTTTCAAATAGATATAGATATACCACTCTTATACTAAATTATATCCGCCTTAAAAACATCATTGGGCATAGAGCTGGCAACCCGACCCCATAAGTAACTGCCACAGAAACGAAGGATATATCTCCAGGTTGGGGTCGCCCAAAGTGCCGTATGGCACGTCCAGTATGCGGACCTACTGAAAACACAGCTCCATTTCCATTAGTTAAAAGAGGTCTGTACGACGTGAATCCTCATCTTCTAATAGCTACAAGTGGAGGCAGAGTTATGCAGTCTAAACCAAAAGTAGGTGCAGTCAACCCTTGCAGTTAAAAATTGCCTGTGGCATCAGAGGTGTTCCCGAGACAACCGCTTTACCCACTTTCACCATACAAAAATAACAAACTAAAAAAGAAAACAAAAGATCAATACACACTTAGAACCCAGCGCTATGCCCAAAGGAGATGGTTTCCCAAACAGAGCTGATTAAGTGGTAATCCTGAGTTTAACTGCGTGAAGCCAACAACATCACGGAAGTGTACTTCAGCTTTACAGGACTCAAGGTGTACTTTTCCTAAAAACAATATGGTGTTAGTCTTTCGGCTGCTCCAGGTGAGGGGTCGCCACAGCGGACTATCCAATCCGCACATCAGCTTGGCAGAAGTTTCACACCGGATTCCCTTCCTGACGCAGCCCTCCCTTCTTCCAAAATGCGACAAATAATTTACTGATATTGTGCAGAGATGAATTAACTGATTATATATATATATATATACACACATAATCTGTATACTCTTCTGCCCTTAAGATTTTCCCATTTTGAAAAATGTACAGTTTAACCTCAGACCATTTCAAAGCACTGACACTGGAGACTCCTTCCAAAAACATCGGCTATTGCCCAGATGTCTTTAAATCTGTTTGTGTGGAGCATCTATCATCCTAATAAACATACAAGTTGTTACCATAGAGACAAGATAATACTAAAACAAAGACATAAAGGCGAAAAGAATAAGGATACTCTTAATCTTTCCCTGGATTTCCTTCAGATGTGATTACAGCACACACAACTTGGTATTGTTTCAACAACCCTATGCAACGTTATAATGTTTATATTTGTCCAGTGTTGCATTTCAGATTTTTTTGTATTGATGAAGGGAAAATTTAACCACTTCCCAAAGACTTCCAATGGGGTTAAGGTCAGGACTATGTTCAAGTTCAATTTCAAGGTCAAGTAGGCTTTTATTGTCATTTCAACCATTTCATTTCAACTATGTGGTGTCCAGTTCATGTGTGAAAATGATTCCTCATGCTCCCTGAACCACTCTTACTCTATCTGAGTCCTGGAATACTTCAGTGCCATCAGGGAACAAAAGCTCCATAGATGTGATAACCTGGTCATTGAGGTCATCAGCTGACTTCATTTTATTGCCACATAACGAATCTAGACCTGTTGAATTTATCTGATGCAACTTCACCAAATGTTTAAGTGATCTCCGATGACGTTCATACATGTTTTCCTTTTTTTTTAGACCATTTTTCTTTTGTAAAGTTGACGGTTCAGCATTATCCTTCCAGGTTTTAATAAAGTCCTGGACAGTTCTTAACCCAACTCCAGTAATTAAGCAACCATTTCAAAACATCAAAACATGGTTGTGTAGGAAATGAGAAGCTGCTCACTGCATCATTTAGGCTAAAAAGAATTGTTGCCAGCTGAAACATTTTAATAACTGCAGTAATTATTCCATTAAGGAAATACAATAAGTACTTGATTATTGAAATCTAATTGGTGACTTTTTTTCCAAGCAATGTACAGTATTAAGCTTCTGTTAAAGATGATCAATCTATACTTTCAGACCAATTTAAACTGATCAACGTCCACGTATCTACACTCACCTGTAGTCTTCCGTCTAGCGTCCTCTGGATGGTGACACACTTGCTGGGATGGACGCCGTTGGTGGTGATGGCTGTGATGAGCGAGTCCAGCTCATCCTTCTTCTCCTTCAGTTTCTTGACGAGGCTCTCGATGGCCCTTTTGGCGAAGCCCTCGTTCTCGCCGCCTTGTCTGTGGCACATGAGGCTATGCACGATGCTGAGGCAGGCATCGTTACTGCTGGGGGGGTTCACCGACATTCTGCTGCTCACACACACATACACGAGCGCATATACAAGAACGCAGGTGTTACCACAGAAACATACCGCACACACGTCCACCCACACTAAACCTTCGGCAATATTTTATGTGGCAATAATGATCTAAAAATGTAATGATGAAGTGGAAATGAACCAGAAATAGGAAGTGGGGAATCTGTGGCATGCGGAATTTCCATATATAGCAACATACATTTGTCTCATGCAGGGTTGAGACCATTTGAGAACATTTGAGGGATGCACATGACCTCCAGAAGGATTTTCACAAAAATGAAAGCAATGATATTTTAAACACTCTGATACAATGCCTCATCAATCATGAACAATCCATCCTAAATATCTGATTTATGGGAAAGAAAGCCAGTGTGTAATAATGAATGTTAGGATTTATTAGAACTACTCACCACTGCTCATGTAAACCTATTAGACTACAACTTTGTATGCGATTTCTATACAGTTAAAGACAAGTTCATGAGAAATGCGGAGAAACATTCAAACATGTCGTCGTACTTGAACGTATGACTGAGCGCTGGCCTTGGGCGTGATCTGTGCATGCCGCAGAAGTGTTTGTGCAGATTGCCTCTTTCATGGCTGAACAGAGATAAACACTCAGGTATTACTGTGTTATTGCATCATGTCCATTGCAGTGAAACAAGCAGCCGCCTGGAATAAAAGGAGATTCTGTATCCAGGAATGTGGGCGTAAAGACTGACCAATAATATCACTGCATCGATCTCAATCTTCACCAAACTCCATCACTTCAAGGCAGTGTGTATCATGTGACAATTAGGATGGCTGTGTAGAGTTATGTGTTTCTGTAGCAGTAAAGTTTGACATGAAACATCACACTTTCTTAAAATGAGTGTTCTTTTGTGCTTAATTAGTGGCGGTCCACAAACAGTGCCCTCTGTAGCCCCCTGTTCATGCTGCAAGGCACAGAGATAGAACAGGGGGTAGTTGTTGTTGTTGTTGTTGTTGTGCCGTTAAGCCGGAGTTAGCAGATAGCCATACAGGAACTACATAAAAATAGTGTAATAGATGGAATAATAGAAAGAGTAAAACACAATGAGATCCAGGAGCTTCTTTACTCCAAGCAATGGACAAAATTTACTGCCATATAATGGTATGGATACGGCTAGCAAAAGCACCTCAACGCCTCGTTCACACACAGTGATTCTAAATAAAGTAGGTGTGGCCTCTGTGTCTGTCAGTGAAAATAAAGTAGGTGTGGTCTCTGTGTCTGTCAGTGAAAATAAAGTAGGTGTGGCCTCTGTGTCTGTCCTGTAAAAGTGAAGTAGGTGTGGCCTCTGTCAGTAAAAATAAAGTAGGTGTGGCCTCTGTGTCTGTCATTCTTTATTAAGTAGGCATAGTCTCTGTGTCTGTCAGTGAGAAGGAAGTAGGTGTGGCCTCTGTGTCTGTCAGTGCGAATGAAGTAGGTGTGGCCTCTGTGTCTGTCAGTGAAAATAAAGTACGTGTGGCCTCTGTGTCTTTCAGTGCGAATGAAGTAGGTGTGGTCTATGTATCTGTCATTCTAAATTAAGTAGGTGTGGCCTCTGTCTGTCCTGTAAATGTGAAGTAGGTGTGGCCTCTGTGTCTATCATTCTAAAAGGAGTAGGTGTGGCCTCTGTGTCTGTCATTCTAAATGAAGTAGGTGTGGCCTCTGTGTCTGTCAGTGAAAATAAAGTAGGTGTGGCCTCTGTGTCTTTCAGTGCGAATGAAGTAGGTGTGGTCTATGTATCTGTCATTCTAAATGAAGTAGGTGTGGCCTCTGTCTCTGTCCTGTAAAAGTGAAGTAGGTGTGGCCTCTGTGTCTATCATTCTAAAAGGACTAGGTGTGGCTTCTGTGTCTGTCATTCTAAAAGAAGTAGGTGTGGCCTCTGTGTCTGTCACTGTAATTGAAGTAGGTGTGGCCTCTGTGTCTATCATTCTAAAAGAAGTAGGTGTGGCCTCTGTGTCTGTCACCGTAATTGAAGTAGGTGTGGCCTCTGTGTCTGTCACCGTAAATGAAGTAGGTGTGGCCTCTGTGTCTGTCATTCTAAAAGAAGTAGGTGTGGCCTCTGTGTCTGTCAGTAAAAATGAAGTAGGTGTGGTCTCTGTGCCTGTCATTTTAATAAAAGTAGGTGTGGCATCTGTCCTGTAAAAGTGAAGTAGTTGTGGCCTCTGTGTCATTCTAAAAGAAGTAGGTGTGGCCACTGTGTGTATAGGTTTAAATGAAGTAGGTGTGGCCTCTGTGTCTATATGTCTAAAAAAAATTAGGTGTGGCCTCTGTGTCTGACAGGGCGAATAAAGTAGGTGTCCCCTATTTGTCTGTCATTTTAATTAAAGTAGGTGTGGCCTCTGTGCCTGTCATTTTAATTAAAGTAGATGTGGCCTCTGTGTCTGTCCTTTAAACTTGAAGAAGGTGTTTCCCCAGTGCAAGTCCTGCGATAGTGAGGGAGGTGTGGCCTCTGTTTATATCCTTCCAAAGGAAGTAGGTGTGGCCTTTTTGTTTGTCCTGTAAATGTGAATGAGGTGTGGCCGCTGTGTCTGTCATTCTAAATAAAGTAGGTGTGGCTTCTGCCTATGTAACTAGGGCAACTATGGAGATGTTCTTATTGACTGCTGCTCATAGCTTTCCACCCCTTATAGCCAGCACACTATTTGTTTTCTTTTGAAAATTAAACATATGTTTTATATTGAAATCTTGGGTTTCTGCATCAGATTATCAATCACACATGGAAATGAGTATCAGATCTCCTGCAGAGGGAATGACTTTATCCAGAGGTTCATACTCCATGTGCATGTTTACTCTCTGGCCCCTACGGAGGACACTTGTATGGTGCTGTATGATTAAAAGCCCGGTCTGGTTTGGTGTTTACCCTTTTCATTAATTCATCAGTTCGTTAAGGGACGAGCTCAAGCAGCCACACACACACACACACACACACACACACACCTGATCAAACCAATCAGATTTACACATTCCTTCTTTAATGATTGATGTTTTCGCTACATTAAAAAATTTTTTTTAATGCTTTGAATATTATTTCATCATGTTGAGACTTTGAAATGGGCACTAGTTAAAGCCACTGGGGTGGAAAAAAAAAAAGCTGTAAATAGCAACCATACGGAACAGCCTACGCAGTCTGGCACAGCATCCACAATCACATCACATTCTCTGCTGCTACACACACCTTATCATGTCGACCGCCGTATAGGACCGAATAACATCCATCCAGTGCCTCCTTATGGTTTTGAGCACACTGACCTTTCTGAAGTAGTACAGCCCTCATGCTATCTCAATCAATCATTCACCCTGCATCATTTTACTCCAAATCATCGCTTTTGATAGATCTATTTGGCCTCTTATCCCACATAGAATTACGATCTGTTTTTTAAGCTTGAGGTTGTCTTACCTTACACCGTTACCCTCGATCGTCAGATCGAACTTGTTTATATAAGAAAAAGTGAATTGCGCTCATAACGCTCACAGGCTATTAGCAGGGTTTGCCATACGGCAACGTCAGTGAGGCTTCAACCACTAATGAAGGCTGATGTGAAAGGACCGGGGGGTCTTAAAGGAAAACTCCACCTGCTTCAAACATATTTTAAAGGTTTACATTGAAATGTATGCGATGCGTTTAGTGATTCTGATGCAAATATGTTATTCCTGTGAGACTCCAGCCGCTGTGAGCCGTTGCCGCTAGTGCCGGTTACTGTACAACGATGCTTGATTTTCAACATTTTGAACGATCAAACATAATAATCAGATTTCACTTTAAGCTCCTGTATACAGCAGAGAATCATTGGAGACTCAGCCATCCACAAGATGATGAACATGAAGGCAGCGGTACTTTATTGGCATGAGAGTCGAAGCTGTTTTGTTTGAGCAGGGTGCACAGACGAGAAGGTGAGAGAGATTAATTACAATTTACGCGGCTTTTACATGCTTCTTCTCTCCTCCACTGACATCATAGGCCGTGACTCCCTTGTGATGAATCACTAAAGTGTATCAGGACGTTAATTGAGTCTCCGTGATCCTGCCAGTGCCACATTAGGCCATTTAGACTGTGGGCAGATGTTCTCAATCTTGGCTGCCCAGTCAATCCATTTTAAAAGGCCAAAATTCTCGTCACCTCTCGCTCACACCACCAGCACGCAAATAATTCCAGTAGTGAGAAATTATAGCCCTACTATCACTGTTTGTAAGAGCGCACAGCTGCGGACACCTTGTACTCGCGACACCCTGCGCCACATAAACCCATTTGGGTAAACAGCACCAACGGATCAGGTTCACATATTGCATTTTGGAATATTGTAAGTATTAAAAACATACAGCTGAGAAGTTTGGATTTTACACTACATACACTACAACGTATAGCATTAATATTGTATTTTGAACTTTTCCATCTGGAAATCATTGCCATGCCTCTCAAAAATACAGTTTTTGCATCAAAATTGCATTGACTATTTGGCGAACTCCCTTATTCAGACAAACTTGCATCTCTGTAATGTATACTGTACATTTGAAAAGTTCAAGCTTCAGAGAGTTAACAATGGGATTTGTGCTGGGATTTGAACTTACAACCATTTGACGAGTAATTAAACATCTTAACTACTGAGCTACCACTGAACGTCCAGCTTGATGGCGAGTTTTACATAGTACTGGTGCGCTCTGGTGTTACATGGCTTTAAGATGACATCTAGATTGAATAGCATCTAATACTCTGATGGTTATATTATAAATAGCAATCTCTATAATAAAAATATCTTGCAACCCCTGAGAATCTATGATCGAGAGTCCTGATGGCACATAATGTAAGCTGGAGGCTTCAACATCTGTAATCAGCTCCGGTGGTGGCTCTAGTCCAGGTGTGGCCAACCCTTTTAATTATACCTGAATAGGGAATAGGGAAGGGTTGAATAGGGAAGGCGAAGTGACAGTTAATCTTCCAGCTTCTGATTGACTGAACACACCTGATCCTGGTAATCAGCAATGAGTAGTACAGGGATAATTGGAGAACACGTGGGTCTGTTCACGCCACCCCTGCTCAAGTCTATTTTAAAATGGTAGGAGGGAAAGACTGGATGCCAGTCGGTTTGTCAGTTCTTGTCTAATTAATGCTGTATTGTAAATAATATTACAAGAACTGTGGACAACTAAAGTAGTATACCAAGATAGGATAGTGTTAAAACGATTGTCATTCACACACTCCAGGCAATTTGGGAACTCCAATTAGCCTAACCTGCATGTCTTTGGACTGTGGGAGAAAACCCATCAAGCAATGGAGAACAGAACATGCAAACAGACCCCGAGGCGGGAATCGAACCCTTAACACTGTGCTAACCACTACGCCAGTATGCATACGTAGATAATAATTATATCAGAGTTGACTCAGACAACAGTTAGTGATGGCAAGGATTGTTGTCACAGTTAATTATTTGTTAATTAGTAACGCTACTCCTACTAGGGGGCACTGGTGGCATTCCCGTCTGCCGGGTTCGATTCCCACCCAAGTGCGGCAAAACCCCAGCCACAGGTCCTAAACCTGGATAAAGTAGGAGGGTTGCGTCAGGAAGGACATCCAGAGTAAAAGACCAGTGTGAAAGATCGGATGTGGCGACCCCACAACTAACAAGACTAACAACAGCAACTCCGACCCTCATACCCCCCCCCACACCACCTTTCTCTCTGGCCCCTCCCTCTTCTTAATCAGAACCTGTCGGAATGTGGGAGTTAGTGACGTCACGCAACACACCTACTCCAGATGTGCTTCGAACGGGAAGGGCGGCAGCGCCAATTAATTAATTAAGAGCGATTAAAAAAAAAAAAAACTCTCTCTCGCGCGCGCGAGCCGCGCCTTATATGGTGTCGTGACGTCATAAACATTTTTGGGAACGTGAGTGGAGGTGAAAGTCATGCAAAAAAAACAACAACTATCAAACAAACAGACAAACAACATCAAAGCATCAATGATGATGAAAGGGTTAAACATCAAAGGAGATAAAAAAAAAAAACGTTAAGGTGATTAGAGGGGATGTGATGATTAGACAGGTTGCGCGATATCAGATCCGATATGAATGAATACATGAATGAATGAATGAATGGACAAATAACAGAGTGAGTACTCACACATCAGCCCGGGAGGAACGTGAACAGTGAGGTAGAAATCCAAGTTTTGTTTTTTGTTTTTTTTGTTTGGTTTCCCCCCCTCCCCTGCGGCTGTCACATCAGCACCGTGTCCACGCCGATCTGACTCTCCTATCCTCCTCCTCCTCCTCCAGCATCTCCCTCTCTCTCTCTCTCTCTCTCTCTCGATAACAACAAAAAATAAAGCGAGTCGACACGGTGCGCGTGAGCGTCTCGCCAGGCGTCGCCCAATCAGAAGGCTGCGGTCTCCAGGGGGACGGCGGCGGCTCAGCCAATCACAGAGCCGCGTCTCGGGGTCTGCGCCTCGGTTTTATTGACACTCCGGCGCGACTGCGTGTTTTATTAAGGTGGCGCCACTGAGATTACACCACTCATACCCCCCCCCCCACCCCATAACACACACACACACATCTCCCAGCTCAGATAACCCTCCTACCCCGACACACACACTCTCTCTCTCTCACACACACACACACACACGCACGAATGACATTGCCCCGCCCCTTCATCCTCCTCCTCCTCACTACCATCAACATCATCATCATCTCTTTCTCATTATCCTCTAACTCTTAATT
>JAQMYL010000021.1:4728474-4753856 GCA_030014365.1 Clarias pachynema
GTGATATATATCGTATCGTGAGCTGAATATCGTGTATCGTATCGTATCGTGAGATTAGTGTATCGCTACAGCCCTACCTGCTGGTGGTTAAAACTTTCTCCGATTCACTTTTAATTATTTCTACAATTCTGAAATACGCCGTTTGTCTTAAAACAGTTCTAAATCGTGTCATGTTGATGTACGTATCTCAGACGAAATGCTCGCCTCTGTGCGACCTCTTCCCTCTCTCTCTCTGCACTGGAAATATAAAACACTGTAAATCAGATCATTTCTGATCTTGAGGAGAGCCGTGCCTCTCAGCACATAACGGCACTCGGACCGAGCGGATACGAGCTCGGGGCTTTCAGCTGGTGCTGCTCTGTTGCTGGTCGTGACTGGATGAATGGAATTACAGGAAACTACCCACCCACGAGCCAATACACGACACACACACACACATTCCAGTGGGGGGTGGGGGGGTGGTCTGGTTCACATTTGTTTTAAGAACACATTCTCGGAGCCCCTGTCTCTGTGAAATCCATCACTCATGCGAGAGCTGCTACGCGCCAGCACCGAGTTCCTGTACGGAACAGAGTCACGTCTGAAACTCTCTCAAACACACACACACACACACATACATATATACAGAGTGAGGCACAGCTCATTCACCTCACCCCAATCTGCTGGATTCCTGAGTCTCTGGGTTCTTGGGTTACACTTAAAACTTAACACTAAGCTGAACAAACGAATGAAGCTTTTTTTTTTTTTCTCATTCTGAGGAAAACAGGGAGGTGAAAGAACTGTATGGATTCACACGTTTAAAAAAATCATTAAAAACGAGTTTGCACTGCATTAAAGGACAATAAGCTGTCCAAAAAAACAAACAAACAAAACAAAACAAAAAAACCCACAATTGTTCTTTAGGAAACGAAACACGCTCCTCCTCGCTGAGAGAATTTAAATATTCAAAGTCTCTGAACGCGAGCTGGTCTGGAGCGACCGCGCCCATCGCCTTACAAAGCTCATAATTGACTCGACGTTATTATAATAATTGACTTGCTTTAGGTTATAATTCTTTTTAGTGCCACTTTGCTCACACCCAGTGCGGCAACACTCAAACACACACACACACACACGCTGTTTCACTTATGAGGCCTTTTTATTTTATCCGTGATTCATTCATCTTCAGGAGGCGCTTTATCTTTAGTTGGGAATTCTGCCCAGGATCCACCCCAGGACAGGACATTAATCCTTCGCAAGACATCATCATGAACAGTAGGGATTGAGACAGGGGACAATCAATCAATAAATAAATGAACGAATACACTACCGCTCAAAAGTGTCAGATCACTTTCTAACTGCTGATTTCTTTCTACGCTGTAAAACAATGCTGAAGGCGTTTATCCAAAATACACACTGATCTCCTTTGAACTGGTGATATTGAGATGTTTCGGCTACTGATGATCTGTAACGGCTCTCATCTGAGGTGATCTCGGAGAACGGTAACTGTAAATCAACAAGCTTTTTAAAACTTTTTTTAAAAGTGAAAAAACTAATGCAATAAGGAACGGGCGACATTTTACGACTTTAAGTTCAATTCGGTTGTGAAGCTGATGAATAAAGCCAAGGTAGAAGAAGTTTTGCGTCATGACAACGTTTTTATTTAATTTTTTTAAGGTTTTAAAATAGCAACAAAATGAAAACGAAAAAAATGTAATATCAAACTCTTGATATTACATTTACGTTTATTTATAAACTCTTGATACTTATAGAATCGCAATATTAATCAAACCGGCACCTGAGTATCGTGATAATATCGTATCGTGAGGTGATTGTTGATTACCAGCTCTAGTTTTTAAGTGAGAAAACGAACTCTATAAGGAACGGGCGATATTTAATAACTTTAATTATGTTGAATTCAGTTGTCAAGCTGATCAATAAAGCTAAGGTATAAAACGTTCAAATTATGACAACTTACAAAAAACAAAAAAAAAGATTCAAGGTCTTAAAATTGCAACAAAATAAAAAATAATTAAAAAGCATTATATTGAACCGGGATATTAATAAACTCTTGATCCGTATAGAATCTGTATATATTAATCGATTCAGCACCTGGGCGTGGTGACGACATCGTATCGAGATGTGACTGGTGATTCCCCTCCCCCTCACTTTGACACACTAGGATGCAAGTTATCACAGACCATCTGCCCACCTGCATGTCTTTGTTTAGACCCCAGAACACGAACCCGCATGGACACGGAGTAACCCGAGCCCGGGATTGACTCGTCGACCCTTAACCTTAAGCTCCTTTCTTAACTACATTTATCACATTCTCCTACTTCTGTGACGTGATGCATTGTTCCTGAAAGTAAAGGATTTCTCTCTCACACACACACACACACACACACACACACACACACATATATATATATATATATATATATATATATATACAATCTTCCTATTTAAAGAATCCTACAGGATGCTGGATATTTGTTTTTCCTAGACACATTTGTTTCTTTCCCTGACGCCGCGCTCCATACTGCAGCTTCTTAAACGTCCAGCTGGTGAGTACAAGTGCAGGAAGTGAGAATAATCAGAGCTCAGGATATGCGATTAGTGAGAAATGTGAGTGTGTGTGTGTGGAAGGAAATCGGTGCACTAGTGGAGAACCTCGATGTGACACGGATGCCCACTTGATGCGTGTGTGTGAGCGAACGTGACTCATCGAGGCCTACGCGGGCTGACGGTGTGAGAATAAGACTAATAATGTGAAGACCGAGTGATCTGGAGAGGAATTTATGAGGAACAGAAAGGAATCTGCTGAGCCCCGAGAGCCTCCATCTCGCTCCGGTGAGATTAATGAGCCGGGTTTAGCTGCGTACGGTCCGAGACTGTCGTGTAAACAGAAGTAAAACTTTTTTTTTTCCCTGCTGGAAGTCTACTCACCCACGACCATTAGCGTGAACTCGAAGCCTCTCTTCACGGACTTCCTGTAAACCTGGTTGGGGAGGTTTGCGAAGCCCACATATCCCTCCAGGTTCTTCTGTTGCTGCGGGGAAAGAAAAATATAACGCACGGTGAAGACCGAGTGACAGAAAGTGGACTCGAATCAATGCACAGGACAAAGTCCACCAGTTCTGTATTACACCTGGTGTAGGTGAGGGATAGAGCACTACAGGACAGGACGTACAGTGGGCTGAGGGTACAGAGCACAACAAGCCACATGCCTGTTGGGTCACAACCCATGATACTGGGGGTTTGACATTGTAGGATCAATAAAGTATCCGTCTGTCTCTTTATATGTCTCTCTTTCTGTCTGTCCACCCTTCTATCTGTCCGTCTGTGTCTGTCTATACGTCTATCTGTCCATCTATTTGTCTGTCCATCTGTCTCTCTGCCCGTCCCTCCGTCTGCCCGTCTCTCTGCCTGTCCCTCCGTCTGCCAGTCTCTCTGCATGACCCTCCGTCTGCCAGTCTCTCTGCCTGTCCCTCCGTCTCCCAGTCTCTCTGCCTGTCCCTCCGTCTGCAAGTCTCTCTGCCTGTCCCTCCGTCTGCAAGTCTCTCTGCCTGTCCCTCCGTCTGCCCGTCTCTCTGCCTGTCCCTCCGTCTGCCCGTCTCTCTGCCCGTCCCTCCGTCTGCCAGTCTCTCTGCCCGTCCCTCAGTCTGCCCGTCTCTCTGCCTGTCCCTCAGTCTGCCTGTCCCTCAGTCTGCCTGTCCCTCAGTCTGCCTGTCCCTCAGTCTGCCCGTCCCTCAGTCTGCCTGTCCCTCAGTCTGCCCGTCCCTCAGTCTGCCCGTCCCTCAGTCTGCCCGTCCCTCAGTCTGCCCGTCCCTCCGTCTGCCTGTTCCTCCATCTGCCTGTCTCTCTTAAACCTATTCCCTAACCCTTGTGTTTGCATTTGAGGTGTTGCATTTGTTGCATTTCCTGAACTATTCACACATCACACGGTGTTCGCACAGCATCCTATCAAGGTAGGAGCGAACTATTTGGCAAGTTCGTTTAGAATTGTAACAAAATTTTAAAAAATTTATACTGACTGGGCTTTTTTTTTTAAATTTGATTAAGGGGATATGAAGCTGCACGTGAGTGAATAACATCAATACGATAAACAGCTGTGCAACAAGTTGTGTACTTACCGCTACTTTGGAGAGCATCGACATATCGTTAGTCCACATGATGAGGGAAGACGAGCAGGTGGGGAGACGTGGATGGATGATGCAGAACCGGTCCATCAGGCAGAGGAGAGAGAGAGAGAGAGAGAGAGAGAGAGAGGGAGACGTTAAACATGTCTCACAAACATTACATCATGTCTGTTAGTATTTGGATAATCAGCAGAGTTTATAAGAGAAAATGGAGGAGATATATTTTTTTCTATGGAAAATAAGAGTCCATCAGATAAAACAAAAACCGGTTTCCCTGATCTGCCGTTTCTGAGAAGTGACCCTGACTTATTTGACTAAGCAACACACACACACACACACAGGGAAGTCAGACACGCGGTTAAATATAGCTAATAAAAAACCTATGACTATGATGAAGTTTCTCTGATTCTAGTTCCACACACATGAACAAGAGACTCCTGTCTCTCCTCCCGGTCACTGCTGTGCAGGTGTGAATGTGTTACATCAGTTCAGTTATAACTGCGGTTGCGAGCAAAAATGTATGCCCCGCTTGAGATTTGCATGGAAGAAGAGCAGCGTGCAGTGATTCCTGTTTTCTTTTTGTTGATTGCTGAAACAACTCACATAAAGCATAAACAGAAGCGTTTGTACATCCATGAACAAAATCTTAGGAGAATCGTTCACGCTGACAAGACACGGATTCATCATTACAAACCCCGAGAGTAACCGGCATGAGAGTGCAGAACGGAAAAACGTCCTCGATCGCCGACCGAGGAAAAGCTCAAAAGTTCAAAAGCCAAAAAAAGTGACGCTTACAGTTTTCTGGGATTTCCGAGGGCCAGAAGTATTGGAACACCATCAGGAAAAAAGGCTCAACAATCAACAGTTGCTGGTTACAGTGAGATTCACTACTGATGATGAAGTGAAGACTTCATCATTCACGCGTGGCCCGCAGCTCAGAATAAAACATTTTTTTCACGAGGGAATACGAAAGCTTGTTGACAGATGGACAAAGTTTATTGAAAAGCAAGAGGATTATGTGGAAATTGTTTTTTTTTTTCTTCTTTTTTTTTTTTTTTTTTTTTTTTAAAGTTAATGAAAATAAATTCTACAGCCAGAGTGTGGATCATTTTTGTCTTAAAAATGTAAAATTTTTATTTTTATTAGTTCTTTTTTCTTCCTCGTGCTGAAAGTGGAGACTCCTTTAAATGTCTTCACACAGAAAAACGGTCTGCATAATCAACGCGTCCCTGCGGAACTAGCGGGACAAACGGCGTCACTTGCTCTCTGTGGAGTCTGGACAGACGTGGACTGAACTGAACGTTTCTTTCCGTCTACAGAAAAAGCTGGAGCAAAATGTAAAAAAAATAAAAATAAAAAATAAAAAAAAACCAACGTCAGCACGTCTTCACTCACACAACCTGAAGTGAGTGTGTGAGAGTGTGTATGTGTGTTTGTGCGCAGTCTGAGAGACACTGTGAAGGGAAAAGTGCAGACGCTGCACCACTTCCTGTCGATCTTATCTCGGGCCTGGTGGGTCCTCTACCGGACAGGGGTTTGTTAAAAAAAAAAAAAAAAAAAGAGAGAGAAAATAGAGTATGATCTCTCTCTCAAACACACAAACGGGAAGCGGTCGTCTGTGGATGAGGTGTGAACCTGATCTGTTACCTACACGGTGCACCCTGAGCGTTAGAAGGGGGAACATCGGTATATATACTGTATATATAATAACGCAGGCTTTACTTCTCAAAAACAACACGCTCAGTCACTGAGGCATCATGGGTAAACAGAAAAACAACAGCATGTGAAGACTGGGTGTGCTAATTCTGCTAACTGGGGGGGGGGGGGAGGGGCCTCGTGTGTAGGTGTGTTTCTACTTCACTGTGACTGTAACAACTACAACAATAACATGTACACAATATATATAGAAAGTGTGTGTGTGTGTGTGTGTGTGTGTGTGTGTGTGTGAGGGAGAGAGTTACAGAAATAAAAAGGTACAGAGAAAGAAAGAAAGAAAGAGAGAGAGAGAGACACACACACACACACACAGACACACACACACACACACACACAGCGACATCGAGAGAAAGACAGACAGACAAACAGGAAGACACACCAAGAGACAAGATACATAGAGAGAGAGGCACAGGGAGAGAGACAGACAAACAAAGACAGCAAGAGAGACGAAGCTATACAATATGAGAGAGAGAGAGAGAGAGAGAGAGAGAGAGACACTAACACAGACAGCGAGAGACAGTGAAAGAAAGAGACAGACAGAGCATTACTGACAGCGAGAGACAGTAAGAGAGAGAGTGAAAGACAGCGAGAGACAGTGAGAGAGAGACACAGAGCAATAGAGACAGCGTGTGTGAGAGAGAAAGAGAGAGAGAGAGAGAGCGCGAGACATAGACAAGAGAGACACAGAGCAATAGAGGCAGCAAGAGACAGTGAGAGAGACAGCAATACAGACAGTGAAAGAGACAGCGAGAGAGAGAGAGACAGAAAAAAAAAATAGAAGCAGAGAGAAAGAGACATACAGAGAGTGAGACAGAAAAAGACAGCGAGACGTACAGAAAGAGACAGGGAGACAAAAAGATAGACATAAAGGGGAGAGAGAAAAAGAGTAAGATAGGAAGAGAGACAGAAAGATATGCAGAAAAAGAGAGAGAGAGAGAGAGAGAGAGAGAGAGAGAGAGAGAGAGAGAGAGAGAGAGAGAGAGAAAGACATACAGAGTGTGAGTGAGGAGTCAGTCAGAGATTGAAAGCATTGTAAAGTATTGAGGAAAACAGGTTAAGGAGTACATGAGTGTGGGAAGACACACAGTGTAGAGAGAGACAGAGAGAGAGACAGACCATAAAAACTGTAAGGAGACAGACAGGATGGACAGAAGTGACTGGCTACGGTTACTGAAGCGGAATAAACGAATGTAGATTACAGTCATCTCTCACCCATGAGGAGACGTTACACCACGAGTCAAAACTCGCCCCCCCCCCCCATCCCCTTCCCCCCAACCGCTGTCTGTATTGCTGTGTCTCTCTCTTTCTCAGTGACATGCTGCTGGACGGCATTTTTAAACAACGCCCTTTCCCATGACCCTCAGCCTGGACTCCTGTTCCAACCCTCCTTTGGCAGGGAGCATACTCCCAGTGAGACACTCCATCCTGGGACAGTCCTGAGAGACAAACGCTCTCCCTTGACCCCCTCCCTACTCCCTTCATGACGCAATCATCCCCGGGGACATTTACAACGATAAAACCGGGGTTCTGAACTCCAGGACACAGCCAGATACTGTTCACTGGTTAATTTCAGGTGACAACAGTTAAAATTCTTTTTTTAAAAATCAGTATAATTAAATGTTGACTCGCTGCCTCAAGAATCACATCATATCAGATTCAGTACAGTAGTAACGTCAAATATTGACTTAATGCCTTAAGGACCATATCATTCAGTAGTATCGTTAAATGTTGACTCACTGCCTTATGAATCGAGTCTTATCAGATTCAGTAGTATTGTCCAATATCACCTCGCTGTTTTAAGAACCATATTATATCAGATTCAGTAATAATGCTAAATATTGACTCACTGCCTTAAGCATCATATCATATTAGATTCAGAAGAACTGATTAATAACAACTTAGTGCCTTAAGTATCATATTGTAACAGATTCAGTAGTATTGATCAAGTATCAATATCGTATCATATCAGATACAGTAGCTTTGTTAAATACCATCGTGCTGGATGAGATTCAGTAGTGTCATCAAACACTGATTTGCTTCCTTAATAAATAAAATTGTAACGTGTTAGATTCGTTAGAATTGTTAGAAAACATCAGCTCACTGTCTTAAGGATCAAACTGGTATCGTATCAGATTCAGTAGTGTCTTTAAATATCGCCTTTATGCCTTAACAACCACATCCTATCAAATTCAGTGGTAAACTTAAAAAAAGAGACAACATCCTTCTGCATTCTTTCAACTCACAACACTCATGTTCACGGGGTCAAAGTTCATGCAGATAAACTGAATTTAACTGCTGGAAACAGAAGTGACTTTGCATGAATTTGCTTTTTTCTCCCTCCAGATGAATTATCTTCATGTTTAATATGACTTCAGCTTTAGATGAAACAAGAACAGTGGAGTTTATTTACTTATTTATTTTCACATGGTTGCCATATCGCTCTAGCAATCGTAACTGGACATGCTAACTCCTCCGCTATGTGGGGAAATCTGGTACCAAGGAGTGCAAATCTAATACTGGAAATCTAGTACCAAGGAGTGGGAAATCTGGTACCAAATAGTGCAAATCTGGTACTGGAAATCTGGTACCAAATAGTGCAAATCTGGTTCCAAATAGCACAAATCCGGTAACACCACAACTTCCCTTTTGCAAGATAAAGGTGTGTACGCTTGCATAGAAGTGGACTTCATCCAGCTCAAGTGCATGCAAATAAAATTTTGGTGTTGCTTGCTCCTACACACCCTTCATCAAAAGGTCTCGTCTGCTTACATACAAGCAGTGCAACTCTAAATCGATCCCAAAACAAATAAAAAACAATTGACGTCAGAGGGAACCAGACTAGACCTTGATGTAAATGTCAAGGTGCCAACATGGCTGACTGGAAGAATCCCAGAACAAGGGATCCTCTAATGACCATCATCTCGTTTTTAGATCAAGGATATTTTTTTAGAATTAAGCTCAGCAGCTCTCTGCATGTTTTAATAATTGTGTGCTTGCGGGTTCTTTATACCCCGTCATTCGCATTGGCACCGTGTTCGTAACGGTTTGTCTAAAAGTAACCAGGAGAATCCGATTGGTGCGAGCGATAAACAAAGCGATCGCAGTACTGAATGTAGCTAAAGAAAGCGGTACTTAAAGTGTGCTCGGGGGAAAACAACTTGTTTATTCCGGCTAATCTAATCTAATCTGTGCCGACTCAAGCCATAACCTAAAAGCTCACGGTCACGAGTTCAGCTGAAGAGCGCTCACCAAACAGGACTCGCTCGCTGCTGGGATGCAAAGGAGATCCAAATCGTTTTTATAGCCGCGCTTTCGGCCAGGCTGGGGATTTGTTTAACTACCTCTAGTCTTTTCTCTGCTGACGAATGTGCCTAGTGCTGAAATCCGAAAGGGAACGAATACTCCCGATGCTGACCCCTGAACTGACCCCATAGTGTATGGGTTCTCAGTTCCTGTTCATTACCTCACCGCGTGTCTGAACGGATACTTTAATTCCAGGTTATACGTTTTTAGAAAATCATGAATGAAATCATGCCAGCAAACCGTGGAGCATGCAAAGCTATGAACTCCACCATTTCTCTGTTTTGTTGCTTGCGCATGCTTTGTGCTGCCTTGGCGGTGCGGCTCGTGCAAATTTTAATATTTTCCCCAGAAACCTTTGGCGTGATAGCAGGGACTTTCCTTTCTGCTTCTCTGGCTTTGCTTAAAATTCTGGACGCTTAAAAATGCGACGAGGATGTTGTGTTTTCCAGGAGTCAGGAGTGGAGCAAACATGTAGCGGGGCTTTACGTGTCCTGTGGGTCTTTCAGAAACAGGCCGCTAACCCTGATGACGAATTGCTGATGTCACGTGGAGAAACCGAGTTTTTTTTTTTGTACTATTGCTCATCACACTGAAACAGAAAATGTTGACAAAAATAAAAAAAAAATAAAATAAAAAAAAAAAAGGATCCAAAACCTTTCAGAGGTTTAAACATGGAGCGGCCCGAATTACAGGTACAGTGCAGGATTTCGGTTGATTCTTAAAGCTCAAAATCCAAATACAGTGGAACCTTTGATTGTCTTGCAAGACTTTTAAAATAAATGTTAAATTGTAAAACGAGCGCGGTCTTTATATACGAGTACTGTGGTATGTATTCGCTTTGTCTGCTGAGCGTCACGTGATCACAACTGAGCCAATGGTTCTCCTCTCTCTCACGCTGTGGGATTGTGGGTAATCGGCCTCAGTGTGCGTGCGTGTCTCGTATTTTCAACATCCGTGCATGCGAAAGTACTGTTTACTATAACATTGTGACCGTGTGCGTGTTTTATGTATGCTTTGATATACGAGCGTTTTGATATACAAGCGCGCTTCCGGAACAACTTATGCTTGCAATCCACGATTCCACGGTATGGGATTTCTCTTGTTCACCTGACGCGCCACGCCCACTTAACTCTAAAAGTTCAGAGCTTTCCCGAATGAGAGCAATCTCCACGTCCTCATTTTAATCTAAGCAGCCGAAGGTTAAGAAGAAGCTATCTCAAGGTTGCCAACGGTGTGATTTGAACCTGGGACCTTCCCCCAACCAGTAGACGCATACTATAACCGCTGAGCTAGCCAGACGTGAGAAAACGACTAACCGCGCCAGGGTTCACTGAGGTGATGTTCAGGGTACGGGGGACAAGAGTGAAGCTGAGGAAATCTCATCACGCTAAAAGGTCACTGTCTGCGTTATGTGATCATGTCTCATTTTGACTTCCTGTGGAAATAAACCATGTCTAGTCTGTGTCTCAAATCAAAATAAAAAAATTAATGAATAAACAAATAATAATATAAGATTCATCCAGATGTTTTCGTCTGTATTAATTATTACAGACTGACAGGGATACGAGACGTAAACATCTCTGTATCAATCAGAGAGATGGGTGTGTGCTCATCATGCAGGAATGCATGCCTGTCATGCTGCACATACCACACACACACAACACAAACACGTCTTATCTCCAAACACAAACTACATACTTGCGTACTCACGCTAGGAACGTAATAACTGACCTAAAACCCACATATATTCTAAAGTTCTGCTTTTCACTCAATACCTGGTTTCGTTATTTTTTTTTAGGTTTGGTTTCAGAGAGCGACAAGGGGAAATGAGCGAGCACTTCCGGCTGTGTCTTTACCCTAAAACACAAACCTCTAAAACAGGATATCACAAAATGTCAAACCTGATGAGGGGAAAAATTATTTAAATAAAAACACACCTGGAGTCAAGTTAAAAAAAAAAAAAAAAAAAAAAAGTGAACTTTTTGCATTTAGGTGGATTTGATTTCGAAACGATATTGTAATTCCAGGCGTGGTCACGAAGCTCCGCCCCCTTGTGTGTGCGAGCCTGCAAAAGTTGAGTTTCTCAGTGATGTAAAAGCGCACGAGATCGGATTATTTGCTTAAAAAGGAAAAAACAAAAAGAGTGCAATGGATGGAATTTATTCAATTCAAACGTCGATGATTCTCGTGTGCACACGAAGCTCCGCCTCAATAAAAATTTGTTCCAAACAAAAAAACAAAACAACAAAAAAACACGTCAGCATTAACGAGTACGGCGAAAAACATCAGCACTTTGAAAAAACAGGGAAAACTGTAGTTATAGTTATTACTACTAAGGATGTGAAAAAGATGTTTGGGGGGTGGGCGTGGCTGTGTGGGCGTGGCTATGAGAATAATTGACAAGATTGGCAAATTCAAATGCAGACAAACATCCAGGACAGGAAATCAGACTTCTGACCTGTTTTTTTTTCCACTTATACAACAGTTTTATTGCCTAAAACAATATATTTTTTTATTATACATAATTTCTACATGTGATGTGTCCTAATGATAACTTTATTTATATAAAAACATTTCATAAATAAGCTTTAAAAGGTATAAGTGTGTGTCAATCAGGGTTAACAGGTTAGGACACATGCCTTCGAGTGTGTTAACAAGTGGTACAAGGTAAGCAAACCTAAAAAAATAAAAAAAAATAAAAACATCCAAATAAAAAAACAATCATGCTAATATTTTGTAAAATTCTGAGCCACATTAAAACCTTAATTAGTTCCCCTGTTCCCCCTGTTCCCCTGGTCTTTTGAGTTTCCCCAGTGCACAGCCTCCTCCGGAAAAGCCTTAAATACAACATAAACAAGCTATAAACCTGAAAATAACCAACATTTCTGAACCATACTATGAATTATCTGTAATTAGACTCTTAGCCTCACTCAGCTTTAGCATGAAGAGAAGAAACACACACACACACACAGTCACAGGAAACCCACAAACTGCGCCCGTGTTAGGTTTAAAAAAAGACACAAAACACCACCGTGTTTCCAAACAACATTAACACAAACCGTGAAAATAAACGCGTTTAGTGTTATAATGGAAAAAAAGGAGCTCAGAACTCACCCATTATTATTATATTATTATTATTATTAATATTATTATAATTCCGACGTGCCCGTGTCGCCTGAGTAACCGAACCCTCTCACACCGACATTCCAACTCACGGCAACTCCTCGATTCCCCTAAAGCGAGACCTACGCACACAGCGTAGCGTCACCGCGCGCGTCAACGTCACCGCGCGCCTACGCCGGACGCGCTACGTAGGTCAATTCGCGCGAAGTCTCGCGATACTTGGGCAAGTCACGCGAAACATATGCTCTACATCGAATCAAATTTTCCCGCAGAAGTGCTCACACGTAATAATAATTATTTTATATTTCCTAAAATATGTAACATAAAATTTTAAGTAGATGAAAGAAAAACAGCCGTTGTAATTACTTTTTAAAAAATCACTTAATGTTTCTCATATTAAGTAAAATATCTAAATATATTTATTTGATATTTACATTATACAATATATAAAACATTATAAAATTCATTATTGCCAAATAATTTAGAATACTTTTAATAGAAAGTTGTGCATTATATAAAATATAACACATTAATTACTACTACAAAGAAATGTATATATTTTGTTAATAATAATTGCGCATTCATAAAAATATATTTATATTTTATTTATATTATATATAAAACATTATAAAAATTATAAAATATTAAATGTATTCTTTTAAAATAGAAAATTGTGCATTAATAAAGATGAATAATATTTATATATTTTATATTTATACATATTGTACAATTATTAGTATTGCATATTTTATATATATTCTAAAAATAGAAAGGTGTGCATTAATGATTAATCTCTTCATGCTAAAAAAACTAATTGTTCATCTAACACACCATGATAACCCTGTGGAACTAGTTTGGGCTCTGTAGATGGAAACTTGGATCAAATCCTTCTAATAGTGCAAGTAACAATTTAATGGTGTATGTTTGCTTAATTAATGTCGAATATTGATCTCAATAGCTCAATAACATTCATGCAATAAACAAACAAATAAGACAATCAATAATTTAATTTATTAGTTAGCAACAACAAAAAAAACAGCTTACATGTTACAACGCTGCCATCTATCGGTCACATGTCAATATTGCAGTTACCGTGTACAATAATAGTATTCATGTGTTATAATGCATACATTTACTCATTTCATTCATTCGTCGCCTGGAGCCTATCCCAGAAGACTTATGGCACGAGGCCACACACACACACACACACACACACACACACACACACACACACACACACTCCAGGCAATTTAGTGTTACTCCAGGTACTCCAGGTTCCTCCCTCAGTCCAAAGACATGAAGATTAGGCTAATTGGCTTCCCTGTAGTGTGTGACTGTGTGTGTGTGTGTGTGTGTGTGTGTGTGTGTGTGTATCCCGCCATGTACAAGATAAAGCGGTATAGACAGTGATTGAGTGAATAAATATGCATACATCACATGGTCAAATAGGCATTTATTATCAAATGCACTATGTGAAAAAGAATTCTATTTAGTGTGTCTATATAGTGCAGGTTATAATGACAGAATAATGTATAACAAATTAATACACAATTTGGCATTTTACTTGGGGAATTTTATATACGCAAGAAAACATTTTGCACATGTTCTTCATAAGAAATGGCAATTTATGCCACCAGTGCACTGTAGTTAATATTAAGAATAAATAAATAAATAAATAAATAACAAATAACATAGAACATGTACAGACACATATACAGAGTCATACTGTATATACTATATACACAGAGTCAGCCAAAAAAATAAATAAATACTCTACACACCTCATGAAAAGAAATAGAAATAGAATAATGTATATCAATTCAATATTAATAGCATTATCATATTATCAATATATAATGTCAAGTGATAAATATAATATGAAAATATTTATACAAGTTTTTCTTTTCCATAATATGTGTGTGTGTGTGTGTGTGTGTGTGTGTGTATTTTTTAATTGTTAGTTTTTTTATTTATCTGGAATATGTATATTTATGCCAATGTGCAGTAATACATATTAAGAATAAATAAATTATAACACACACACAACACTTTGTATATAAAAAAAAAGATGCTCACCTCATCACATCTTTTTTATTGTACAGAAACGTATTAACAGATGGAACATTTTTGTGTGGTGAGACTCCTCAATGCACGTGGGCGTGGCCTGGCTAAACGGGCGTGGCTTAGCTAAATGGGCGGGACAGGCTACTTCCTAGTTACATATTTTGCGCAGTTTGTATGCAGTGTTATAACACATAAACATGGGAATAAGTTTAGTTTAAGCGTTGTGTAATGTTCATAATATCAGTGTTAAGTAGTTTAGGTTTTCTGAAGACTGTTCCCCAGCTTCCTCTGAGACACTCGGACTTGTGCGGAGGAAGAAGGAAGAAGAAGAAGAAGAAGCAGGTCGGAATGTAGCTCGAGGTGGGGTTCTGCCATGAAGACCTCCGTCGTGTTCCCGGGTTACTCGTGCCTGGACTTCGTGTTCAGTCTGCTCGGGTTGTGTACCTACCTGTTTGACGTGGGGTCGGACCTGTGGCTGGGGCTGGAGTTCCTCCGGCAGGGGCATTTCTTCTGGTTCGGCTCGCTGATCGGGTTCATGCTGACCTCCTCCGTGCTGGTCCAGATGTTCAGCTGGTTCTGGTTTAAATCCGACCTGGAGCTCAGAAGCTTCCAGAACAAACATAAGCACATGGTCCTGTTCGGCAGTGACCGACACCTGGGGCTCACCTGCGTCCTGCACGTGGCTCAGCTCGGCTTCTTCTTCAGGTAAATCCATTCATTCTGTAGAACGGTTGTGACGTAATGCATGACTCATCATATAACGTACAGCTGGACACTGGCCACGTGTTTAGACATGTGAGTGTGATGGAGGGGGGGGGGCTTCATCTCCACAGTTTCCTGCAGAAAATTTTGGACTTTCCTGAAGTTCTCCAGGTGGCATAGTGGTTAGCACTGGCGCCTCATAAAAGTATGTGCACCCCTCACATTTCAGCAACCACATTATTATATGTTTTCATGGGACAGTACTATAGAAGTGGAAATACTTTAGAGTAGTCAATATGTGGATATAACCAGAACTTACATTTTTATCTCATTATACATCTGAGCAGTTGAGGGTTAGGGGCATTGGTGGTAGTAGGGTTTGAACCTGGGACCTTCCGAACTGTAGTCCAATGCCTTAACCACTGAGCTACCCCTGATTTTTTTGGTGTGAGCACCCTCGTTATCTACAGTAGCACGGCCTTAATCCATGTTGTTGCTGGGATCCTCTTCCACTCCTCCATAATGACATCACTTCGCTTCACTGACTAACCATGCAAAGTCACATGTCCTATTCATCATGTTCATGTGTTTAAGATGTACAGCTGTTATCACTTACTGTAGGGTGTACTCACTTTTGTCGCCAGCTGTTTTGACAGTAAAGGCTGTATGTTGAGTTATTTTTTAGAGAAAAGTAAATCTATACTGTTATACAAGCTGTCAAGTTTCATTTCTATAGTATTGTCTATATTTGAGAAGATATAATAAAATGTTTGCTGAAATTAGAGAGGTGGACTCACTTTTGTGAGAGGGTGTGTATCATGTATATCAATATATAAAATATAGCAATAAATTAAGTATTAAAGTATTTATACAAGTTTTTTTTTTTCCCTGGAGTGTGTATACATATCTTTTGGCTGATCCATTGCAGCGTATACACACACACACACACATTCACACATTAATGGCAATTTGGGAACACCAATCAACCTAATCTTCATGTCTTTGGACTGTGGGAGGAAACCGGAGTACCCAGATGAAGGCTTGGGGTCTGTGTGCGTGGAGTTTGCATGTTTATGCTTGCTGGGTTTCCTCCAGGAAAGGGGGGCGGAGGAAGGAAAGCTCTTGCATTTTAAAAATCTGTTTACCCCTCTACAAAATGTCACATATTCAAGCATGTCAATTAAACTGAAACAAACAATCTGTAACTTATTCTACTTATGAAACATCGCTAACAAAATCTAAAGAATGAAAAGTTTTTCAAAGAGAAACAAGTCTTCAATTTAGGACTCGTTGTCACTTTAAGACTTCACTTTGAGTGTCTTACCAGATGTTCAACATGTCTGAAATGTCAGACAGCTCCTAACAAGGGGTCGCCAGCAGACTATCCGATCCGCAGACAACTCACAACTTTTTACAGGCACAGGTTTTACGCCAGGTGCCCTTGCTTGACGCAACCCTCCCATTTTATCCGGGCTTGAGACCGGGACTACCTCCAGTGACTGAGGTGGTAATCGAACTCGGGCCTTAAACATGGCAGGCGAGAAAGGTCAGACATTTTGATTATCTGATACAAACTAGATAGATTTGGCTTTTGTCCATTTCTCAGTAATTATACATTCAACTGAAAAGCACTCTTTGCTGCTGGAAAGGTGTCCGACATATTTCTGCAGATTGTCCTTTTTTCCTGTTTGGAGAGGTCAAGGCACGTTACACAGTAACCCTGATGAAAACTTTCCACTTCATTGTGGTAGAGAGGTCAAAGTACAGGGTGTCCCGCGAAATCCAGCATCAACGGACTAATGTGTATTTTTATATTATTGATAATGTTGAGCCTTGCTACGTGAGTAAGAACAAACAAATAATAATAAAAAAGTCCATTAGGTATCAAAGGTGCAAGTATAGCCGTGTGTTTATCGACCGGATATCATGTCTCAATCTGTTTATTGAGGAGAAACGCTGAACATGTTCAACAAAGCTTTGGTTTAGATATTTTTTCCCCTCCCTCATGTGATGGTGGACTTCTAGGACACCATATAATTATTGGCAAAAAATTTTTTGTGCTGACACTCTGATCTTCATCCTCAGGCTGGTGTCAGGAGTCTGGCAGGGCTTCTGCATCTGGTGGCGAGGACAACCGGGCTCGGAGTACGCCACCTACCTGACCCATGACCTCAGCATGCTGCGCCTGTTCGAGACGTTCTGCGAGAGCACGCCGCAGCTCTCGCTTATGATCTACATCATGATCTATAATAATCACGCCAGTCCCATCCAGTGTGAGTGAGCACTTCTGTAGAGTTCATGCGACTTCCATTCATAACAATGACACTGACTGAGTGAGTGTTGTAATTTAGGAACTGTCAGAGGAAGTAACCTGAGTCCTTTCTGAGAAACTCTTTAGTTTACAAGCAGTTATATCACAGCCAGTAAATCTGATTTATAAATGTTCTGTAAGATTTATAGATTTATATTAATACCTTTTTTAAAATGTTAAAGTGTTGCATGAAATATGTGATGTTTTTGTTCTGCAGATGTGAGCGCGATTGCTTCGACCATTTCAATAGCCTGGATGGTGGTGGACTACCACCGCTCGCTGCGTTTCTTCCTCCCCGAAAAGGCCAAACAATCATGGCTGTCCTCCGCCGTCTACTTCCTGTGGAACCTCTTCCTGATTGGCCCACGCGTCGTATGCGTGTCCCTCTTCACCTCCGTCCTGTCTTGTTATGTTTTCCTTCACTTCCTCGGACTTTGGCTTGGGTTTGTATTCTGGGCCTATCGGCAGGACACCAAATTCATGGACAGCAAAGCCGGAGAGTGGCTCTACCGCGGCACCGTGGGCATCATCTGGTACTTCAGCTGGTTTAATGTAGCAGAAGGTAGGACCAGAGGCAGGAGCATCATCTATCACACATTTATCCTGATAGACAGCGCGATCCTGATGGTCACATGGTGGTGCCTCAGAGATCCAGAAAAAAGCCAAGACTATTCCCTTATCCTCCTCATCCTCATCCCGCTTGTCTATCTGTTAGGTCTGTTGCTTAAAATACTCTATTACTGCTGCTTTCACCCCAGGCTGGGCACGGAGAAGGTTCCAGATATGCCTGATAATCTGGTGACTGGGTGTATAGCCATCGAGACGGACTTACCCAAATCGGAGGTCCTAAACAAGAGAATGGTCCGGCACGCTGCGAACTTTTACAACACAGGGATGGGACTAAAGGACAGTGGGGTTATTTGAGAATACGAGAACGTGGAAGTTACAAAATTAAGCTGGTTGGTTGCACTCACTCACTCATTCCCTATACCTCTTATCCTGTACAGGGTCAAGGCAGGGCCTGGAGACTATTCGAGGGCACTTGGGGAGGGGGGGCGGGTACACCCTGGATGGGGTGCCAATACATTTCAGGGCACACACTATGGGAAATGAGGAAATGCCAGATGACCTTCCTTCTTTTCTCCCTTGCAAACACCATGCACAGAGACCTGAGGTCTGAATTGAACCCTCAGTGCTGGAGGTGTGAGGTCACAGTACTAACCACTGCGCCACTTGATGACCGACAGATCATGACTGCAATTCCAGCTACAAGCTACATCGTATGGCTGTATTAATGCACATAGTAAAACTTTATCCATTATATAATAAGTTTATTGAATGTTTTTGTTGGCGCTTTCAGACAGTCACAGGTAAAACTGTAACTTTCAGATTGAGAATGTTGTGTTCACTTGTTTCAAGCTTTTTTGACTTTTTTTTGGTAGAAGAAAACAGGAACTTTGTTTGAGATGTTCCTTAGCAATAAATAAAAATGACTGATTATAGAAAGAAATGAAGAACAGATTTCAAGGAAATGTTATTTATTAGTTAGTTTCCTGTCACAGCGTGCCCTTTTATTTCTTTACTCTTTGCATTTCAAATCCCCAATAATCATCACATTCTCAGTCCTGTTCCAGGTCACTCTACAGATTCAATATCAGTCAGGTTTAGTCCAGAGTAATGCACTATCCAGGTTCTGTGAATCAGTGTATTAGCTCTGTCTCGCTGTATTACTTCAGGTTAATGCGTTGTGTTTTAAAGTTACAACTAAACCATTATGTCATTTCAAGACCAGTATGTAAGATCTGAAAGATGGAAAGATTTCAGACTCGTCAGTTCATTTCTGGTATCATGACAAATGTTTACATTTATTTATAATGCTGATTGTTTTTTTATTTTTTATTTTGATTTAACGATTTTGTAAAACGACCTACAGTATTTCAGGATATGATATGCACGATACCTCATTCTGTTTCAGACATCATGTTAGCCTTAGATCTTTATACAGCTTTAGGAAATACAGACATAATACTGTACATAGCTAGATATAAGTACAAGCTCAGAAAGATAGACCTATAGGTGGATTTAATATGAAGTAACAGTTATAATAATGTTTCACAATGCGATTCACAAATTTCAATAGTTCAGAATTTCAGATTTTTTTTTCTTCCGTTTTTTTTCATCTTGCATCCAGTTCTCATGCGAAAAGCAGATATTGCACCATGTTCAAAGCCATACTTCATGCTGTATGTTGTTGGTTTGACCATTTTTTAAAAGTAGTTAATAAATTTATGCTGCTGTTTGTTTAATTTTTACTTGTGAAATTACTTGGGAAATCAGTTACTTGGTTAAAGACTTAGTAATAATTAGTAGCAATTTGTGTCAAAATAAATCTTCAGTCAATAAATTAAATTATATTGACAAATAATAGGATTTTTTTTTTTTTTTACAGAATTGGTAAAAATGTTTTTTGTTTTGTTTTTTGTTGTTTATAAATTGTTGACTGAAAAAAGTCAATAAATTGAATCCATTTCTATGTAGGTTTTATTTAACAGTTGAAATATATGAGTCAACCCAGGACTTGTGATGAAATTTCCTGTGAATTAATTCGTAAAACCTTGTGAAAGGGATGATTAAGGGGATTATATAGAGAAGTTCGAGAAATAAAGGGAGGTTTTTTTTTTACTCTTATAACTTTGTTCTGTTATTCTACACAATCAAAGGTCCCGGTTTGACTTGAACGCCTCGTAAATTGCCAAACATCTGGCACAGTTACATTTTTTGCAATAACAGTAATACAATCTGTTTAAATATTAGCAGATGATGTGTGTGTGTGTGTGTGTTTTCTAGGCAGCTTCCTCTTAAATTAATTTCCTTAATGACATTTCAGTCCATGCTGCTTTTATACTTTAACCCTTCTTGTGAAGCTGTTCTATTGTTTTGCCTGTTGTTAAAAATAATAATAATAATAATAATAATAATAATAATAAAATAAAATCTATAAGAACAAAATAAAGCAAATGCAACTTTTGGATCATGCTTCATCACAAACTGTGTACTATTATTATTATTATTACTTTGCAACTCCAGTTTGAATTCAATTCCATATAAATGTTAAAAATGCAATAAAACTACATCATTACTTTAAATCAGCTCTGCTTAAGTCTCCGTTCTGACGAGTCAAAAGTTGTTTTAGGTACTAACAGTACTTTCATTTACTACAACTCACTGGTTTATATTCATGTGCATCATTCACAGGGATTGTTGTACCCTTTATTGCGTTAAATAGTTGGTATTAAAATGCAGAAGTGGTTTGTTGAAATTGTTGCTTTACTGTAAAGTAGTCACATGATCGCCGAAAGAAAAATACCATGATTTCTGCATAGTCCAGACCTCACTTCAAGCTGCTTTCCACATGTTCAAGCCATTAAAGGAGTTCCTGGGAGGCCAGCGTTTCAGACGTAAATCAGACAGGCAGTCCGATCATGGCTCCGGGGTACTGAGAAACCTTTCTACCTTGATGGTATTCAAGCACTAATCTGGGACCGGGATAAGTGTAACGGGATTATATGGAGAAATAAAGGCAGTTTATTACTGTGTTGTGTTATTCTGCACAATCAAAATCTCTGTTTGACTTGAACGCCCATTTGTGCCAGACAGAGAAAAAAAAGAAAACTAAATGTTGAGTTACTATCTAAAATATTCTAATAATAAATGCCTTTTGCATGATGGTGCTTCATGTGGTACCAGTTTGCTTATTTTTCTTACACCTGTTGGTGGTGCTGTTGTACAAACATTAAACGTCATCATAATTAGAATCTGATAGCAGCAAATAATCTAATATGGATGAAAAAAAACTATATTAATGTTTTAAAGTGAGCTGCGTCTGTCCCTCAGTCAGATTTATGAAATGACAAAAACAAGACAAAAACAGTAATTTGGTCATCAAAACAAGTAATCTACTGTCCTGAAATCTGCAGTTAACATGTAGAGTAGAGTAGAAATACTTATGGACATGGGATGGACAGGTAAAACTTGAGAGGGTAAAACTAAGCACAAGATCAAACCAGGGACCCTGAAGTTGTCAGACTGCAACATTTCCCATTATTCCACTTTACTATTTATTATAATCAGCATATGTTTATGAAAGTTTCATCATCTACATGAAGTAAATTGACATACATGTGACGCCTTCAGTGCTGGAGTCTCGTGTTAGATACGTACTTGATCACGACAATCTGCTTAAACCACAGAGACACCAGTGAGACAAGATGAAACATCAGCTGATCCTGCCAACTTGAAACGTCTACTTCTTATGTAGACTACTACTGCAGACAGAGGATGATCTCTAACGCAGATGTGTGACTGGAACTTTCATTAAGAGATGGTTTCTTCTGCATAAGGAATATCAAGACGTCGATTGTGCAGAATAACAGAATACAGTTATGAGAGTAAAACCTCCTTTTATTTCCCTAAGTGATCCCCTGCTACACTAATGCACTTATCCCAGTGTTTCACTAGTGCTTGGACACCGGAGCCAAGATCGGACTGCCTACTTCATTGTCTGAAATGCTGCCCTGAAGTCCGTGAAAAAAAAAGTAAGTGAAGTATGTGAAAAAAGATACTAACCTATATGTTAAAATTTAATTTACTTTTAACTAGCATTTTAACTGGATGATCTCAAGACTTGTACAACTATAAGTCATCAAGGAGAATTGTCATGAATTTCCCATATAGAAATAAGGAATTATAAAGACAATATCTCCAAAACATTCTTCCATACAGTCATATCGGGATCCATAAGATTACAGGACAGGTATAAAAAGTGTTTTGATTCCAGATGCCCTGTATTTGCATGTAATATTTTAGTTTGCCCAAAATCATTCTTGTTATACCGTCAAAGAGACCTTTATGATATTATGCATTTCTCAACACTAACAGTGTCATTAACATTTATAAATATTAGGTTTTATTTATCACTGGAAAAAAATGTCTTGGTTGTAAATTCATAGCAGTTCACACAAATTTATATTTATTAGTTTGGGAAGTTCATGGTTGGACCATATTTTATTAAAAAAGGTTGTATGTCTGGCCAAATATACTGTATGTGCACCCTTGAACATCACGGTCATGTGTGTTTCTTCTGCAAACGCCTACCACAAATTTGGAAGTACACAATTGTATAAAATGTTGTAACTGTAACACACAAGTTACAGTTTCTCTTCACTGGAACTAAGGGGTGGAAACCTTCTCCAGCATCACAATGCTCTTGGGCACAATGCCAGCTCTGTGATGACATGGTGTGTTAACTTTGGAGTGGGAGATCACTGATTTAATTTCTCACAGAACAACTTTGTGATAAACTACTGTGGAACTGGAGTTTCCTCGACATCTCAACACGAGTGCCTGGGATTTTTTATAAGTTGATTACAGAGATAATGTTCATTTCATTCTAGCCAGAAAATCAGAAGCTGAAATAAAATAAATAAAACTCAAACAGAAGGTTGGGTCAATGGGCTAAAACTTACAGAAACTTTAAGGAATGCATTCTCATAGATCTTTTGTGGCTTACATTTACATTTAGGCATTTGGCAGATGTTCTTATCCAGAGCGATTTAAAAATGCTTAACTTTCCGTCATTAGCTATGATTGGCACGATCCTTACACTGGTTACCAGGTTATTAACTAAGTAAGTCAAACACTGCCCGGCAGTGCTGGACGAGTGGAGGTAACGTTGTGCGGTGCATGGTGTGAGAGCTGAGAGGTAGGTGGGTGCTGGACCATTTTTAACTTTGTAGGCAAGCGTCAGGGTTTTCAGTTTGATGCAGGCAGCTACAGGAAGCCAGTGCAGGGAACAGAGAAGTAAAGTGGTGTGGAAGAACTTGGGAAGGTTGAAAATGAGACATGCAGGTGCTTTCTGGATCAGCTGCAGAGGACAAATGGTGGACAGAGGCAGACCTGCCAGGAGTGACTTGCAGTAGTCCATTCTTGAAGCGAATTCTTTTGATGCTGTAAAGAAGAAATTGACAAGAGCGAGTGAAGTTATCAAGGTGTGTGGGAAATGACAGTTCATTGTCCAGAGTTACCCCAAGATTGAGGGCAGTGACAGAAGGAGTGATCCGGTTGGTGTCCAGGGAGATCACTAGGTCTTGACAGGGGGATGAATCACCTGGGATGAACAACAGCTTGGTTTTACTGAGATTAAGTTGATCTGGGTGGAAACATGAGTGTCTGAGTGTCTGAGAGAATGAGGTGTGTGTCATCTGCATAAGAAGAGTATCAAAAGCTGTGCGATGATATGACGTTACCATAAGATTGGGTGAAGAAGACCAAGTACTGAGCCCTGTGGGACACCAGTAAAAAGACTGCGTAGGACAGATGTGGATCCGGTTCATGTCATCTCATATGACCTATATTCTAGGTAAAAAGCAAACCATTGTCATGCCGTGCCACAGATTCCAAGCCTTTTAATATTGGATATTTTGCCCGGAAACATGTATATACAGTAATATATATATTTAAAAAAGATTTAAAGAACATAATTAGGCCATAATGACCTTTTTGAGAAAACATTTAAGAGCGCAATAGATGGGCAAAGCTAAATCCTAAATACTAGTACAGAGGGTGTACGCTTGACTGTATCATCCAGCAACAAAGACTGGCTTGTACGCTTTGTTCTGAGGTTATTTGCCTACATGTTCATCTGGTTTTTCCACATGTCACTGTGAACCAATGAATTTCAAAGACAACAAACATTTGCATGGGTGGAGTGTATTGGTTCCACAAAAGCACACACACACGTCTCAGAAGCCAATTTAATTTTGCTGGAGCTCACACCATGAAGACAGAAATGTGTTCCTGCACGCGTGCCTTAGGCGTCTTTGCATCTTTGCTGTCCTTGATTCTTTTCATCTGTAATGTGGCAGCCAATATATGGGCGGTTGTATCTTTTTATCAGCAGGAGAAATATTTTTCCATGTTGGTGTTTATATTTCTGGTACTCGGTTCCGCTGTGCTACTGAATACCTTTAGCTGGCTCTTTTACTCTGTGTCTCCTGAAGACCTGGACACCAATGTAGACAGGTTAATGAAAGAACATGGATTACTGGCTCTGGTGCACATCATGCAGCTTGGAGTCTGCCTCAGGTTTGTGATTAAAATCTTTTTCAAGGTAATCATATATTAACTCTGTTGATTGTTTAAACTAACCTTTCAATATATCGTTTCTTTCTAAGTGGTAATTCGGTTTGGTTTTATTTAATACATAGATGGTATACTTCTAAAAATTTTGTTTAAAAAAGTGTTAAGTAATGCTAAGTAGTTGCTAGCATACAAAACATGATAGAACATGACACTTTCTTCTCCACCACTCAGAAAAACTTGAATATCTCTACTATAACACACCTGGTAGATGGATTATAGGGATTTTATGTGATAGACCAACACAAACTGGAAGAAAAAATACAAACAAATACGGTGGAACCTCCGAATGCGAGTAATGCGGTTTGCGACTGTTCCAGAAGACGAGCAAAGATTTTTAATAAATTTTGACTTTGAAAACGAACAAGTCTTGGTTTACAAGTACCGAGTATCATGTATCACACAGGCGCTTCTTGTTTTAACGCAGAGCGTCACATGATCACAACTGAGCCAATGGTTTTTCTCACTCTTGCGCTGTGGAATTATGGGTAATTGTCTCCCCTGCTGGGTCTTAGTACTCGTCTCTTACTGGTATAATCAACATCCGTGCATGCGTGTAATGTTTACTATATAACACTGTGACCACGTGTGTGTGCATAAAACATATTTTGTGTTTGTATGTACTGTTTATTATAACACGTGTGTGTGTGCACGTGTAAAGTAAAAGAAAGCCTCGTTAGAGAGGTTAAAGATCCATTTTCTCTCTCCCTTTCTGTATCAGCCTGTTCTAACCCTAGGTCTGCCTGCGTGTCATTGGACACCGTGGCCCTTCACACACACACACACACACACACACACACACACACACACACACACACCACCTCTCGCAGTCACACACACACCCC
>JAQMYL010000021.1:4782619-4795297 GCA_030014365.1 Clarias pachynema
CTATAACAGTTGATGTTAATTGATGTTAATATGGAGTCCAGGTAGTTATTGGAGACTCAGGTAGACTTGTAGGAAATCCCAGTCCTGAACTATCGAGCAACTGCAGCCAAGTCAAGTCCACAGAGAAACAGCTGTCAACATCAGTCGAGGCCAGAACCGTCTTCATGGTAGAGCGAAACCGCCCCCAGACACCAGACGCATCCCAAAGAGACACACGGAGCATCCATGTGACGAGATCTCCAACCAGAAGCGGATGTCTGTTAATTTGCTCAGCCTAGTGGTGTGGAAACTCCCAATTCCATACCTTCCCCCCTCTTATCTCATCTTTTACTTATTACTTATCCATATATGGCTTGGTCTTATTGGGCCTTCAAAAATAAAATTCTCTTTTTTCCTCTTTTCCTAACCAGAATATTGACCACTAGCGCTGACGGCTTAATGTTTTCATCTGAGAAAGTTTTGAGATTTTTCCAAGATGCATAACAATCTTATATTCCTGTTCATCTCCCAACAGTCATGTCTCATGACTTTTTGTCTTTTATGATCTCAAGATTACATCATATAATGATTAATTATTGAACTTAGGTTAGGATCAATATGATCAATTTTGTCAAAGCTTGAATACATTATATTATATTATTTTAATTATTATTATTATTATTATTTTCCTGATTTAAAAGACTGATCATTAAAATTTTGATTCATAAGATAATTATTTTCTTAAATCATAATTTGATCATTAATCTATACGATTTTAAACATTGACATTAGATAATATACGTATACATATATGGATTGGTAATTATAGACACAACCATCATTGATGAATTTTGAATGTAGTGTAATATAGAGTGATAGTGGTAGTCGTATCAGAAGATTCTAGGTAGTAAGGCATAGTAATGGATTTGATTATTGACTATTGATCCCTTTGATTCTTAGCTTTGAAAAAAAAGAAAGTCTGTCCAGCTGTGCTCTGGAAAGAAAACGGAACTGAAAGTTCTTTCTGTAACTTTTGCAAAGCGTCTCTGTTCATTTTAGTTGCGCTTAGTTAAATCCACGTGCTGACTTTTTTTTTTGTTTTTTTGTCCAAACAGTGTAACTTTTGGGCTTAAAGTGTAAATCTTCCTTTCTAAATATTTCTTTCCTTTTTCCCTTGAATAGGTTTGCAGCTATAATGGAGCTCTCAATTATCAGTTGGAAACAGCATGACCGTTTCCTAAAGGGGGTTGCGGTGTACCTCAATCACGACCTCAGCATGTTGCGTCTGTTCGAGGCGTTCTCCGAAAGCGCTCCGCAGCTCGTCTTGATGACGGCTCTCATCATGGAGACGCAGGAGATGGAACCCTTTACAGGTGGGAGAAATCTAAAGAAACGTAAAGAAAAAGATCTGGCATACAGTCTCATTCTCAAGCTGTTATCTAATAACCTTTTTTTTTTTCAGTCGCTAAAATCGTCGGCTCTCTGTCCTCCTTGTCCTTCACCGTGTTGTCCTACCATCGCGAAATGCGTGCATTCGTCCCTGAAAAGCTTAAAATGGGATGGTCTTCCTCTGTCATCTACTTCCTGTGGAACCTGTTCCTGATTGGTCCGCGTGTGGTGTGCGTGTCCCTCTTCGCCTCCGTCCTGCCCTGCTACATTGCAGCACACTTCCTGTCCCTGTGGACGTTGCTGGTCCTCTGGGCCTGGTGGCAGAACACAGACTTCATGGACACTAAAGCTGGAGAATGGCTGTACCGGGCCACTGTAGGCCTCATCTGGTACTTCAGCTGGTTTAATGTAACGAGCGGAAATACTAAACTCAGAGGAATCATCTACCACGTGGTTATGGGAGCGGACACCATGCTGCTGTTAGGATTATGGTGGTGGAGGAGATCTGTGGAATCTGCTCGTCTTGGTCCGTTCCCTATTAATCCCTACATACTTATTGGTTTATTAATGATAACATATGTTCTAGGAGTTTTAGTGAAACTGGTTTATTATTGGAAATGTCATCCTAAACACCCAGAGTTAAAGACGCAGACCGATGTGAAGCCGCAGGCCCTGGTGAGGGATGAAGCGTGCTACGATACTGTTGACGGGCCTCTTGCGATGCGGCTGGTGCTGCAATCTTCAGATGCACCGGAACCTGAACCTGATCACAGCGTTACACCTCAAACTCAAATAAAAGGAGTCAATAAGAGGATGAAATGCATGGCTACGAATTTCTACTGCTAATTTGCATTTTTTGGGATTTTGATGTTTTGCACATAATGTATATAAGATGTGAATATATTGTATGATGTAGCATGTACAAATTCTCGTCCTGGATTTTTAAATTTTTTATACTTTATAAAGAAATCAGATTATTACTTTACATGTTTTTCCATTTATTTTTAAGTGGTTGCATGAACTGTTTTAGTCAGTTCGCCATGGTGAACGTTATATAAGGAAAATTCCCTGACAGGGTTAAAATAGTCTTAAAAACAAAGAGCATCAAAGCAAATAAGTCAACTTCAATATAAATCCATAAGAAGCCTTTACAGGATGCTACAGAGGAGCGAGACGTTATTTGATTGAGTTTCGAAATGTTTTTTTTTTTTTATTATTATTATTTATGCTGCCACAAATAGTATTATAATACACAAGGAAAACTTGTCCGGGCCAAGAACAGTGTTCCGGTCAGCAACAAAAAAAACAAAACAGAACAATAAAATACAAAAACAAGAAATAAAAGAAATTGCATCAGAGTAGTTAGTAAACTATTTCCTATGTAACGTGGTCAAGTCACATCAACGTTAAAGTACTTGCCGAAAAAATCATTCATAGTTGCAGAACACAAACACAAAACATATTTACAGGGCTAAATGATTTGTCGTAGCTGCTTCATTATCAGACCGAGCCGTGGCTCAAATATAACTACACACGATCACATTTAAAAATAAAATAAAAAAAAATAAAAAAAGCTCGACAATAGTGAAAGAGAGATGGTATATATATATATATATATATATATGAAAAGATTATCTCTCTTTTTTATTTTTACCTAAAGGTTTGAGCGTGAACAGCTTTTCAGATTTATAAATGCTGCCTTTTGAAGTTTCCTTGATTGTCCATGCGTTTTAAGTCTCGAAGTGAGCGGCAAATAGACCGGTCGCTCTGTGTATACGTGTATGGAAAGAAAAAAAAGCTGTGGCGGTGAAAAACCAGCGAACGTTCTTTGCTCACGATGTTAATGGCGCATTAACAAGCAAGAGCGTGCGAGTCGGAGGAGAGACTACATACGATAACATTTTAGGCATGAGTTAGACTGAGCCTCAGAATCAAGTAAAAACTCGTAGACAAAAAAAAGAAAAAAAAAAGACGGAACAACACTTTTACTTACTGTGACTTTATAAACACACATGATGTCAAAAAAAAAAAAAAACATTAAACATTTGTAGTATTACAGTAAATCCCTTTAAAGATGATACACTGTAAGGTTTATAGTTAAAAGGCACAATATAAATAAGTACAGGGAAGAGAAAACAAAACAAGACAAGAGTCCACATTCGTAAATTCAGTCGAAGCTGCTTGTGTGAAAAATGTGTTTCTTCTTCATCAGGCTCAGGACCGGTCCAGTCGAATCTCACAACAATCTCACGACATCCAGAAACGTTCGTCCTTCTTCGTCGTCGTTCGTGTCGCCGACCGGAAACATATTGCACATTGAGTTTCCTTCTCCCAAAAACGTGCGGGTGTTACGTAAACTTGTGTATGGTGTGACGACAAAGGGAAAGCGAGCGCTCGGAGATGAGGCTGGGCGGAGAGATTTATAATAAAGGGAAAAAGTCTAATAATCACCACAGTGGGCTTTGTTAAGGACATCATGAGGAAGTTTATAACACTGACCATCTCCACTGCGACAAGAACCCGCACTTAAATAACTGGAAGATAGTTTTCTCTTGTAATGATAATAGGCGTGGAGCAGGGAAGTTACCGAGCTGAAGTACCTCAGAGGGTCGTCTCTGTCTCGTGGAAGCTGCGGATTTCAGTGTCGTAATGCGCAGAAAGAGACTCGCTAAATACGTGCTGCTTGCTGAGGAAAAACAAGATGGAATACTCCAGTGTTTTTTTTCCCCCACCTAATCTCCATTTACTGATATCTCTAAGAAACAATAAGAGACTTGTTCCTTTTAAATTTCCTTTAATACTAGTGGTTGGATTCTCGATTGTTGATTGATTTTCCATAATAGCAGTTCCAGATGTGAGCAAGCTTCGTTAACAATTACAGAAGGAATCTTTCCTTAAAGACGACGACTCGGTCACGACGTTTTTAAACCCTGTGGATAAGCTGAGCATAAGGCAAAAAGAATCAGAATGGAGGTTTATAGCTGCTATATAACATAAGCGATAAAACGAGCGGGAACTTAACGGGATGAAAAAAAATATATAACAAGTCGTTCTTTCACAAATAAAACATTGTAAATGCTGTGGAATAAAACACTTGAGCGCTGTTATTAGAAAAATAATCGGGTAACAGTTGATTGTTTTTCTATAAACAGCACTTAGTTGTCAAGTGCTGATTATTTTATTTATTTTGAATTAATCAAACAAACAACTTTAGTTTCTACCGGACGGATTAAACAAAACCTCAAAGGGAGCTGAAACAGCATGAACTTCTTTTTTTTACTGCGTGACAATCTGTTCTCAAACCTTACCGAATTTGCATCACGTATTCACGAAGGGGACCTTAAAAACAACCCTCGATCTTTTCGAATCTCTGTAAATAAACCGTCACAATCCATTTATCGTAAAACACTGGAGTATTCCTTTGATATCCTGCCATTTAAAATACACGGCGAGTCAGATGCATTAGCTAGGATGCTTATAGATGAGGTTCGATACTGAAGATCAGATTTTACACAAACACACAGGACCTGCAAAAGGCCATGGAAACAAACTGAAGTACCGTTTTTTTTTTCCCTTTCTCCCTCATCCTGTCTAAATTCAGGCACAGAGGGATTATGATAAAGGTGAGTGAGTGTGCTGAGAATAGAATAGAAACATATGAATGTTTCCAGTCTGATCGATCCCGTCGTTTGAGTCCAGCTGTGCTGAATCGTCTCGCCGCTCGCCCTCTAGTCCATCTGAAAGACTGGGTTTAGTGTCGATGAAATGTGAAAGAAAAAAGGCAGAGAAAACTCGGTACTGCTATTCACTATCCACATTCAGGCTCAGCCGCCAGTCAAGTCCTCTACGAGTGCAAAAGAGAAGAAAGACTTTCAGGATGAGGCACGCAAACTAGAGGAAAAAAACAAAACAAGATGCAACCCCAAAAAAAATAAAAATAATAATCTTATGCCAGTGCAGAGCTTTGGTCTTTCCTTTGGTGAATCCAGTTTGAACAAGATCGCTCGTGAAAAAGACGCAGTGCTTTCGCCGGCAGCGAGGGCCAGCTTCCGGATCTTTCTCGCCATCCTTGTGTACATCTGAAGATATTATCGCAGTGCCAGGCTCGCGCCCGGGGATTTTAGCTGCCTTAAAAAGGTAGTGGAAGGATTTCCTGCAGGCGCAAACTCTTCTTCTGTTTGCCCAGCCTCATCAGGTGTGTGTGCGTGTCTGCATATGTGTGTGTGTGTGTAAGAAAGAGAAAGAGAGCCTGGTGTGTGTGTGCTCTATAAGAAGTCCAGCTCCAAAGCTTGGTGTAGAGACACCAGGTCTCCGTGAGATGAGATGCGCCAGAACGGCATGTTGTGCTGCAGACACACACACACACACACACACACACACACACACACACAGTGTTACTTGTTAGACGTGTTGTATAGTCAAGTGCACTAGAGATAAAACAATAAACGGCAGCAACACTAGGCTTTATACAGACCTTGTAAAATATGTGTTTGATGAAACAAACAAACAAAACAAAACAAAAAAAACAATCCTGTGAATGAACTCGAAAGTTATGGAGCTTAAAATTTTTTTTTTTACATGATAATAAATTATTTATATTTGCCAGTATGACAATTTTATTCCATAAGCAACAAAAGGCCCATAATAATATTTTATAAATACTAATGTTAATTTTGTCAGCTATTTTCAATTTTAATCTTAGTGCAAGTCCCAGGATAAATGTCCCCATTAGTCTTTATCATATTTAGTCAATCTTATCTTTTTTTTTTTTTTCTTCTTCCAAGTTTCAATCGACTAAAAGTCTGGGCATTTTAGTCTAGTTTTAGTCAGAGGAACCTTGAAGTATTTTAATCTAGTTTTAGTTTAATTTTAGTCAGAGGAACCTTGAAGTATTTTAATCTAGTTTTAGTTTAATTTTAGTCAGTGGAACCTTGAAGTATTTTAGTCTAGTTTTAGTCAGAGGAACCTTGAAGTATTTTAGTCTAGTTTTAGTCAGAGGAACCCGAAAGTATTTTAGTCTAGTTTTAACCCTAGTCAATCTAGTCTAGCCAAAACCCTTCGTTTTATTTATTTATTTTTTTAAAATATGTTTTTTCACACTTGGACTGTTGTAGCTCCTAAGGGTCACAATCATTTGCTACCCTATTAGCTTAATGAGTTTGGCAACGGTTTAAACATAAAATGAAATAAAATTAAGTTAAATTAAATACAAAAAATAACCACCACAAAGAGGCTCTAAAACTGGGTGATTTTTTATGTTATGTCTTGATGCGTCTCTTCAGGTTTGTGGTATTTTTTCCCAGTGATTATGTTTACGACACTCCGATATTACGCCACATCGACTTTTTGTCTCCGGTTCAATATAAATCGAAAGTACAAGTTTCACAGCAGCTGCTTACAATCAGCTTACAATTATTTTTAAACTATAAGTAAAAATTTAAAACCTTTACATAATTTTTTTTTTTTTTTTTTTACATAAAAACAGTTGCTTTTCCATTTCAATTCCATTCAAATTCTGTTTCATTACTTGTACATAGCGTAAACTTTTTTTTTTTTTACAGCTAAAAGTTTTATATAAGAATTTTTTAAATATATATTTTATAAGAGTCAATATTTGTATAATTTTTATTGTCATATTATTAAAAACATTTTTTTTTAGGTCATGATTCATTACAAAAATGAAAGAAATAGTCTGTGCGTAATGAGTTTCACTTCATGAAGTTACTTACTGAAACTTTTCATTTGATATATTAATTTATTGAGACACACCTATAGATCTAGCTTTTTTTTTTGTTCCTACTTACAATTTTGTTTTAAAATTCTTTGACCTTCACTTGTTTAACTTTCAGTCACATGTGTAATCTGTGCTTCCTGTGCATTGTGTGCGTCTTTGTAATTACTTTTTATGCTGTTCTCTCAAGGATCACTATATCAGATCATTACCTCTCCAGATCTCTCTCACATTACCTGCTTAGCGGCAAACTCCTCCTCCCGGCCGTCTCCTATGACCACGTAGGTCACCTTCTTTCCGAAACGTGACACGATGCGCTCAAAGCAGCTTTCCTTCCCTGTCGATCAAACGGAACCATTAACACAAAACAAACGTAAAAACGGCGAGGTCTGGAATAAGGAGTCTCGAGAGAGAGAGAGAGAGCTGACGGTTACCGATCTTGGTGGCGCTGTAGATGTTGTCGACGGGGAAAACGTCCCCGAGGCCATAAAGGAGCACTTTAGCCAGAGCGGGAACCAGCTGAGTGGTGGTGACCAGAACATTCATACATCTGCCCCTGAAATCACACACACACACGAACAACCCTGTTCAACAAAGTCATATTCTCTGCGGTTTATGACACCACTACACGTGGTGATCCTGACCTGGACTGGATCAGCAGGAGGGATTTGATAGCGGTGCTGAGCCAGCTGTCCGTCACAGTCTCGATGTCACTGCGCACTCGCAGCAGCAGGTCCCTCTTCTGGGGACTCAGCAGAGCTGCACACAGGTAACAGCCGTATTAAAATCAAACATCTCAAACATTGCATATAAAGGCAATGAACTGAATTATAATTATTAGTTTAATTATATGAAGTTGGTGATGCTAGTGGTATTATCAAGTTCTTCAGCTCCATCAGATGTACAGTTTTCTTCTTACTAAAAATCAGTAATTCCAGGTTGTATTTCTAGGATCTTGATAAAGTTTACCTCCTACGTTCCCTTTGTATCCGTTGTAGATTTCTTTAAGGCGGCGGTACCGAAAGGCCAGCTTGCGCATCCAGTCTATTCCGCCTTGCACCGCCGGGTTGGAGCTCTGCCCTCCTGCTCCGCCCGTCCCACTGAACCCATCATTCGTAAAGTTGTAGTTGCTGGAGGAGGAGACGAACCTGACGTTATACTTTATCCATCATGACATAATGAAAGTACATCAATGAAGGTAAGAATCCAAGATACAAAAGATACACCAGGCGAAATATACAGGTAGTCCCCGACTTGCGGACATTTGAGGTACGAATTTCCGCAGATAAGAACGAACCGCGGGTTTTACGAACATTCGCAGATGTGAACAAATCGCAGAAGTATCTCACGTGTATTGTACAAAAAAACTAAAAAGAATCAGTCCGAGAGCACAATGATAGAAAATGTCTGTACTGTAAAGCTGCCCCGATGGTCAATATTCCTGATTTCGGGAAAATCCTCAACAAAACAGAGTTTGCAGTCCGATACAGTGGAAAACAGCTGCGATTTTCCTTGCGATTTACAGGCGCAGAGACATTTCACTTCTTTTTCACTCTAATTTTCTTTGTCACAAATACAGTTTTTGGCCACATGATGGCAGTATGGTGAAAGGTGACAGATTTAGTCCAGTGGATTGGTATGCTGTACATTGTACATTTGTTTCAAAGGCGTATAAGACTCACTTTGGCAAGAAATCTGACTTATGAACATGCAGAACTCGCTCGTAAGTCGGGGACTACCTGTAGTTGTACACCATAGAACTTTTTTTTTTTTTTTTTTTTTAATAGTGTTGTGCTGTTCTCCTGCATTACCTCAAATCTTGTCCATTGTCATCAGAGGACACATCCTCAACATGGACTTGATCACACTCCTAAACACACACACACATACAGACCGCAGGCTTAATTTCAAAGTGATCCAGTGATTTTAGCATAAATGAGAAGCAAAGCTCACCTCCAGGTCATTGAAGAAGAGATGCGTGTCTGCTAGCTCGAAGATCAGCTCCTCCATCTGCAGACCCAGATTAAGCACCGTGGATGGATCCTGAACGGAGAGAATGTTGAGAAAACTCAAACAACAGCTATTTTAACAACAGAACAGAAGATGAGTGTACGGGATACAGTACATATAATGCACAGATTTTATTCACTATGCGACTCCTTGAGGTTTTGTGGTACCTTGCCAAACTTCTGTGCAAACGACCCTGTGAGAAGGGAGTGGAAAATGATGATGGTTTCATCCAGATCCCACAAGAAGATTCGCTGAGAAAGGTTTAAAAAAGAAGAAATAGAGTGAGGTTATAGAAGTAAACACTTCTGGTGTCGTTATTAAGATTGCCACGTTGTCTCTACCTCCAGGTCGCTGTCTGTAGACTGGCCGCTGTCCGATTTCTTCGCTTTGGCTTTTGCTTTGGGTGGAGGATTTCTACGAGCGGCTTCGTCCTGCGCCGCGCCTGCAGGCAGGGTCACACTGGCTGGAGTTGCAGCTACGGAGAACAAAACACACACAGAGTTTATATATACACATACTGTACACACAACGACAACATTGCGCAACACTATGACCGACTGAGATCGATGTGAGGTACCTGTAGAGCAGGGGAGTCCCGTGGAGGCACTGTCCTCAATCTTAACGGTCGTGTAAGGTGGCACCGAGACGTTGTCTCCGTCTGTTTCGTTACTGGGGGGTGCAGGCGAGAGGTAACTGTTTGGAGGGACATAATACTGGGAGAACTGGTTTTGTCCCAAAGAGTTGTAGCTGGAGAAATCCTGCAGGTAACGACGAAGAAGAAGTAAGACCATGCAAGCTTCATAGAAACAATTTTAAGATTATTTCTAACCTAATAAAAAGATTTACATTTTATTAAATTCTTATATTGGTTTCTTTCTTTTTTTTTTTTTTAAATGCTGAAGCTCACTTGATGTGCAGCGGGGGCTGTGGTGACGGCAGGGGCTGTGGGGATGTTCGTGTACACACTGGACGTAGTGAAACAGGAACCTAAAATGTGTTTTTTTTTTTTTTTTATATATATAAAAAAAAAAGCATGTATGAGACGGGTAAAGAAAATGAGCAGAGATGATGAAATTATAACATTCAACAGAATGGAAACATTTGTGTTTGTTTTATGAGAAATGGATGTAAATGATGGTTGATGATTATCGGTATTACTATTCGGGGGAAAAAACAAACAAAACAACAACCTGGCTGTTCGCAAAACTTTGGACAAGACTGAATTACACCAGAATCAAAACACATTTATTTTATTACATTCATCTTCAACTTTTTAGTTGTAAGTATATTTCATCCAAGTTATTTTCAGTGTAATTAATAGACTGCATTTTTGACTGCAACCTTTTTCTTTGTTAATATATTTTAACATTTATGTTTAAGGTGGATGCAGCGTGTGTGTGTGTGTGTGAACACTCTGATTTGAGAAAGTGGTAAGTCAGGGGGGATCCTGCGGGATCTCAAGGTTTCTGGTGAGAATGATGAGCTCCAGATGTCGTGAAGCACATGATATATGAGTGAAACATATCTCTCATCATAGTTAACAAGTATAACGTATTAAAGTCGCTATCAACAAGCCTATTATTAATACAGGCAGTTCCAGAATTATTAATGAGCTCATGTTCGTAAGTCAGACAAAGTGAGTCTTATACGCCTTTGACACAAATATACAAAAAGTCAAGCATACTAACCCTAAATCTCTGTCTAATTTCCCCACACCGCCATCATGTGGTCAAAAACTGTAATCACGCTTTTTAAAAAAAAAGCTATCTCACAGTGAAATGTCTTAGTGTCTTTGAATCGCGAGGGGAACCCCGGACGCCATTTTGTCTTTGAGCTGTTTTCCACTGTATTGGACTGTGAACTCTGTTTTGTTGAGGATTTTCGGAAATTATGATTTATAGCTTTACAGGACAGACATTTTCTATCATTGTGTTTCCAGACTGATTCATTGAAACCGCTGTGGCCGAATCACTTCTCCCGCAAACATGCACATACAATATACTGGACCTTTGGACATTTTATACATTCACTTACACACTGAATATAATGTATATAATTGTAATAATTGCATCTGCAGTGTCTATTTTTTGTACAACACACAGGTCTGAAGAACCGTGGTCTGTTCGTATCTGGGTAAATTCGCAACTCGAATGTTTGTAAATCGGGGACTACCTGTATTGAATATAATTCAACGCCCTTCCTAGAGTAGAGGCATTGTTTCTGTTTCTTCAAGGATTGAGTATCAGGTCCACATTGTGAACAAAACCAGACAAAAAAAAAAAACAAAGTTTGGACACGAGGTGACGTAAGCCTGGTGCAGGATGCTGTTTTAAAGGACAGATGACACAGAATGACAAACACTGTTGCATGACAATTGAAGCAAAGCCTGATGCAAAGTGTGATGTAAAAATATAAAGAGGACGAACTAACGAGTATCTTCCTACAAAACTCGGATTTGAATAGAGAGTGCGAGCGAGGCTAAGCAGCATACGTGAATGTAGAAGGCAAAGTAATATGAGTGCCAGCTTAGAGTCTACATTTTGCTTGAAAGTCAATAAGCCATTCACTTATTGCACTTATTCTCGCCAACCATGCTCACAGTCTTAAAAACATGGCGTCCTAGTCCTTTCCTGTGCATGAGAAGCTTAGCATTTGGAAAATAAAAAAGTGCAGAGGAAAAAAAAACAAACAAACAAAAAAAAAAAAACAGTGAGTGAGTAAGGGAGGGAGGAAAGGAGCCGCCTTGCCTTGGCTGGGGTACGAGTAGTGGGTCTGGCACGGCTGAGTTGAAGTATAAGCTGTGCTGAAGCTGAGAAACGGCGTCTGGCCGGCGGCGGACACGTCCTGCAGCCTGGGCTCGCTCTTAATGCCCGGCCACATGGCACCTACAGCCGCGCGGGTGTAGGGTGGAGGCATGGAGCAAAAATTTTTTTAAAAAAGGACACAGACAGACACATAAGAAAGAGAATGCAGAGACAGGATGAGATGAAGCCGACGTGAGTGGAAATGTGAAATGCGAATGGAAGCTGCGTGTGCGGTGAACTGGTGCTTTAAAATGCAGTGAGAGCATGAGTGGTAAAAATAATAAAATAATAATAATAATAATGAAATAAAAAGAAAACGTGGTATAGAGTAAAGCTCCAGGCTGGGACAGACCGAATGGAGGCAGGCCGTAGGTTTGGCCTGTCTGGCTAAAGGTGCTGTATGCTGCTGACTGACCCAGGGAAGAGAACGCCACCTGGCTGTCGTATGCAGTAACTGCAGGGCTGTGAGAGAGAGAGAGAGAGAGAGAGAGAGAGAGAGAGAGAGAGAGAGAGAGAGATTAGTATGCATTAATACAGGAGTTACATCACTGCATTTCCTGTAGCACTGTGGGTCCGTCTCCTTCACCTTCCATACGTTCTTTTAAACCTACGTTCAGTTTAAACCTTGAACATGATCCCTAAACACTAGGGGTGTGACGAGACGCTTTTCCCACGAGACGAGACGAGACACGAGACTGGGTTCACGAGAACGAGACGAGACTTTTAGACATTTTTTAAAAAGAAATCCTCAATGTTTAAATATAT
>JAQMYL010000021.1:4796304-4809485 GCA_030014365.1 Clarias pachynema
AAGCTGCTCTCTGACCTGCGCATCTCAGATCTAGAGAAATGACAGATCAATATCCGCGAACCTGATTTTTTTTTTCCCGCAGCCACAGTACGCTGGAAATCCGGCGTGGTGCCGGAACGCTATCACCCCTGTATGCAAGAATGACTGAGTCCACGAACTCTGTGTATAAAATGTTCAAAATCTAACCTTCAAAATACAGTTTGCAAATAACTAATAGAAGAATAAGCATCTCAAAAGTAAACAGCTAGATTTATAAAATTACTGGTAAAAATTCACGCAACGCATATTTTATAGCTATTATTACTATTATCAAGGTTTAATTTTGTATTTGTCTCAGTCTGGATGCTCCACCCACTCAAACCACTGTTGTTCTGCACCAGGACTATACAGTCACGTGACCTGAAAGGGAAGATGTAACTGTCTTCTTGTTATTCAGTCTTCTTGGAATCATGTGACTGTCACATGTTCTCCAAGCTGCTGTTTCTGAAAGCTTACGTTTATCTTACGTTTGTGTAAAACCTGGGAAGGAGGAGTGGCCTGTGAGTCACTTCAGATGACGAGACTGTCCTATTGTTTTCTATCCCTATCAGTACCTAACATAGGGGCGTGGCCTCTGCGGCGATTCAATCCAATGATGAAGGTGAGCGTCTACGTGCCAGCGAGGGAGACGTGGTCTCCGTCTCATTTCCAATGAAGAAGGCAATGTGCTCTATGGAGGTGTGGCTATAGGGGCTGACTGAAATAGGCATGGCCTCTCTCGCAAAAATTAACAGCATTACTTTGGCAATTTAGAAATCAGGCCCAATTACACATTACTGTCCTAAAGATTAGTTATTAAGATTACAATTAATCCTCCTATGACAGACTGCTGATCAAGGTAAATCTCGGTTCGTGTCGGTGCTGAGCTCTTACTTGTTTCCTTGGTAGATCTGTGAGGTATATTCAGAATCTGCGGCTGTGAGCTCTTTGCAAGTCTCCACTGAAACACACACACACACACACACACACACAAAAAAAAAAACATTAGTACTATTACTACTATATTATGTATATTAATAACTAGACGTGCCCGTGACTTCGTTCACATGGAATTTAACTGCGCACACACAAGAATGTTTAAAAATATTTCAAAAATGTACAGGCCATCTGGTAAATTTTGGAATGAACAAAAAATTTTACGTTTGTTACCATGAAGTGCACGGAATGAAGGTGCGAGATCGCATTTATTAAGTAGATTTCAATTGCACACTGTGTATTTAAAAAAATTAATAATTACAGCGTCATCTGTTGGATTTTGAGATGAAATAAAAAAACTGAAGATTTTTTTCCCCATTTAAATTATGCAAATTATCATATCTTCTCACCTTACATACTCACAAAATGATTTTTTAGCAAATATCTTCAATGTACAGACATACTCAGTTTACAGTTTTATTATATGTATAGAAAATAATAATAATAATAATAATAATACCTTTAGCATAGGTGCGGTCTGAGTCACAGCCTGATATGTGCTGATTTGTGTGTTCTTGATTCCCTGGAACTGACAAACATCAAAAAGCCAATTTGAAATTTACACAACAGTTAATGTTGCCTTGATCTTCTTCATTCTAGTAGCAGTGAGATAAAATAAATAAATAAATATGAAAAAAATAAATAAATAGAAGAACGATGACGAATACAGACCAGGGTCTAGGTGAACAGCAGACGATGGAGGGTAATTGGTGACATCAGAGCCTAAAACGTCTGGTCTGTTCTCGTGAATGACCTCGCCTCTACGTACAGGAATAACGACTATTAGGTGTGTGTGTGTGTGTGTGTGTGTGTGTGTGTGTGAGATACTGGAAATGGAAAAAATAATAAATGAGTGAATTACCTCACATCATCTTCCTGACCGGCTTCTGGGTCGTGCCTCGCTTTCTTTGCCTGTGCAGACACATGGAAACACAGTATATTGGTCAGAAGGTTCTGGAATCTCAAACAGATTAATGCGTTCAGGAATGTGTAAATAAAAATAAACAATAACTGTGGACTGACCGGAAGCTCCGGCGCCTCTTGTGGCTCCTCCATGACGGTTCGTCCTGTTGGGTCTGGTTATTTACACTCTGCTGCTCCTCTTGGCCCTGTTCAGGCCCTGAATCATACACACAACACACACATTTGTTACACACAATCTTAAGTCACTGCGCAAATGACTTTGCAAATGCACTACATGTGTACATCATCTATGTGACTTATTTGTCATCCAAAATCCATTTGAGAACCTTTAGGAGCTCTAACAAATCATGGGAAATCCCTGGAAATTTTACTTGCGTGAGGAATCCTCCACGTAACGCCACCTAAGCTCACACTGTTAAGATTTCCGGGATTTCCCATCGCTGTTTTAGATCTGGTTGCAGACTTCAAGACAAGTCACAACACATCAGGACTGAATACCAAGTCGAGTCAGCAAAAATTATTTACTTTTCTGTCCACGGTCATTAAAATAGTTTGGAAAGCCGATCAATTTGGAGCCTTGTTTCTCTTACGCGTCGTTTAAAATCTTTTAATTCCATTAAAGAATTAGAAAATGTGCAAAACTGGAAAACATTAAATCCTTAAGTTAGTCAGAAAAAATGTGTTTCCCCCATTAAAACCGCCTTTGTTATTTTTCTGTCACAGAAAAACAGTAAAATGTGTGCTGATTTTTAATTATTATTTTCAAACATCATTCTTTTGTGGCTTTACTACATGCTCCTCAAGTCGAGTTGGCTTTTATTGTCATTTCAACCAGACAGAAGTTGAAAAACAAAACAGTGTTCATACAGACAACATAAATTAACAAGAAATAACTAGCTAACTAAGACACCTACTTAGCGGAGACAAAACAGAGTAACACTATACATTTACAAAAGGGCAACGAGACAACAAAGTGCATGTGCAGAAATCCTGACCAAGACATCCATGAGGAATTTGAAATGTGGTCTGGGAACCTCAATCAGGTTTTACTTTAGTTACAAGACAGCTAGTTGAGTAGATATATTACACATGTTAAATCAATGATCAAAAATAAAAATCATGCAACCAATAAGTTTTATAACCTATATTATTATTATTATGGTTTAATTTTGCATTTGGGTCTGAACAAGGCGTCTGATTTTTAGCAAGAGCAGATTGGAATAAGCTTGAAATCAGATTGCCTTCATTAGTCTGAATACAAATTAATCTCAGTTTCTCACTAATTCTCCATACCACTTATACTTTTCAGGGTCGGGCAGATTGAGGCACGGTTCAGCTTGGATGAGGTGCCAATCCATCTCTCTCTCTCTCTCTCTCTATCACACACACACACACAAAATGGGGAATTTGGAAATGCCAATTAGCCTAATCTGCTTGTCTTTGGAAACCAGAGTACCAGAAAGAAATCCACCAAGCACGGGTACAACATGCAAACTCCACACACACACAAAAACAAAAACACACACATACACAGACAGACAGACAGAGAGAGAGAACCGAAGGCTGAACTTGAACTCATGACACTGGAAATCCGACCCACTGATTTCAAATCCAAAAGAGATTTGAAATCAGATTCCTGAAGCTTTGTCTCAACCAAACGCTCTACGCTTGAAGGTTCAAGTCCACACGCTCACATGGAATGGACGTGGAACCAGCGTGAGGACATTAGTGCGGCACTGACACGGGGGAAGTGCAAAGACATCGATGCGACGCTGAAGTTCAAGTCCACACACCACACGTGCTACAGCATCCTCACACCTCTGCCATCACTACCACAGCCATCATTACCACCCCAGCAAGCTCAACAATGTGCTGGATCTGGGCTGCTTGATAATCCTATGTGATTACTTTGGAGTAACAGTGTGGACACTCAGTCCTAAAGGTCAGATTTGTCAAACAAATCAGATTTGCCTGCAGTTTGAACAACGCCTGCGCCATCCCTCAGTCTGTGACCTCTAACACATCCTGCATCTTGTAGAGAACATTGTTTTAATTTAACGTGCACAAAAACTGAAGTAGACCAAATATACCATGCTGTATTTACGTACTCGTGAAATTATTTGCACTGATCCTATGAAGCATACATGAAGAATTTATAAACAAAGTACTAGTCATAGTGTCGTCTTTTTCTTTTTTTTTTAAACACTGATGAGAAACAGATCATGACACATCCCATGAACAAACAAACAAAAAATAATAACCCTCCCTTTAAGAATAAAAACAGCTACTCCAGCTCATCCAGGTTTGTTTTTGTCCCCCCTTGTCCTGTCATAAACACCACTTCAGGATGAGGGACAGTGTTAAAGCGTCAGGATGAAGCACTCCTTTATCTAGGAGTTAAAATTAAACTCAGCTGTGTGTCTGTGCATCAAGGGCGAGTGTGTCTGGGCTGAAGGTGAAGCTCAATCCATTTGCCAGTGAAAGAAAAGATATTTATAGCCACATTCCAAACGGACGCGTCTTCAATTCAGAGTGCACTAGAAAAGGGTGGAGAGGCCATTATTCACGTGCACTGTGTTATTCCCTATTTAGGGGGGACACAGCTATTTGGGACTCTACCCAGCCGTATAGGCTTAACTTTAGCTTTTTAAAAAATTTGTTATTATTGTTCCTAATGACTTATTTCCAAGAATTAGTTTTTCACGACCACCATTTAGGCAACTTTTATATACGTTTATCCATAAATATTTCTGAACATCCTGAGTGTATTTTTAAAGAACAATATTTAGCGCGTGCACACGCTAGCTAAAGCTAACGGTATTAGCAGGACGTGCTGTCTGCACAAATCAGAACCTGGACCGTGTGTAACCTCACACATATTAACGTCAATATATTTTTTAAAACAGAACGACTACTTTCAAACCGAAAATAAAATTCGACTTCGCAATTTTTAAAATGATTATTATTATTAGTTTAGACATCTGCACAAGCTAGCGTTAGCGTAGCCACCTAGCCTTAGCCTAGCGTGTATTATTTAGCTTAGCTAAACCGAGGGTTACTCCATGACCTTAAAATGCAGCTAGCGTTCAGTATCCGACCATAAAATCATATGAATATATATACACATATAGAATAAATAAATCTTTACCATCATACTGAGTCGCTGGAGTGGAGGATTTAGCTAAAGCTAAAATATACTCCGGGGCTGAAAACTGAAAACACTACAGTGAAGCGCCTGGGTTGTTAGGGACAACTATTTGGCAGGAAGCGCGGAATGCGCGTGCACAATAGTGACTGAGGAGCTTCCGGTTTTCACCGCTTCAACTTCAAATTTCACATTATTTTATAATATATATTATAATATATATATAATATTATAATAAACGAAAAGACAATTTGGATAATACTACTACTACTACTACTACTACTAATAATAATACAACTACTACTACTACTACTACTACTACTAATAAATAATATGATCATAACAACAACAACAACAATAATAATATATTTTTGTTATTAACTGCGGAGATGTCAGAACATATTGAAGAAAAAGGTTTGTTAATAATGATAATAATAATAATAATAATCAAAAATTTCTTATTAACATCAGATATGTCAGGACATATTTGAACAAAAAAGAAAGTTTATTATTATTATTATTATTATTATAATTAACAAACTTTCTTTTTTGTTCAATGTGTCCTGACATATCTGCAGTTAATAAGAAAATTTTGAGATTGGAGATGTCAGAACATATTGAACAAAAAGTTTGTTAATAATAATAATAATAATAACACCACCAACAATAATAATAATAATAATAATAAAATTCTATTAACTGCAGATATGTCAGGACATATTGAACAAAAAAGAAAGCTTGTTAATCATAATAATAATAATAATAATGATAATAATACAACAATAATTATAATAATAATTTTCTTATTAACTGCAGAGGATCAGAAAATATTGAAAAAAAGAAAGTTTATTATTAATAATAATAATAATAATTAATTATAATATAATTGTGAAAATACCACTACTACTACTACTACTAATAATAATAATAAAATAGTTTTGTTATTGAATGCAGAGATGTCAGAACATTTTGAATAAAGAACAAGTTTGTTAATAATAATAATAATAATAATAATAATAATAATATTTTTTGTTATTGACTGCAAAGATGTCAGACTCAGAACATATCGAATAGACTACTAAACACAAACACGCTTTCACTCAGATAAAACTTTTCTTTATTTGATTTATTTAACATTTAATAAACATCACAGTTAAATATTTAATCATTCTAAAAACTTAAAGTCATCAATATGGTACAGAATGCCATGTAAAATTAATATACATGAAAAATGTATAAAAATTAAGTGATAAACTTCCAAATATGGAAGAAAATAAACTTGTGTTAGGTTTCTACAGAAGGTTAAGATTGGTCCAACAGTACAAATAAATGCACCTTTTCGTCAATCAGACTACTGAAGGCCTGTCGAAACGTACATCACTTTTCTCTGAGAAAGTATCTAGAACTTTTAAGAGAGTGATGGGACGAAAAAAACAAAACAAAGCACACACACACACATACAGATCACAGTGTGTGTAAAATATTTAAACAGACAATGTTTGTGCTTCGAAAGATTTGAGGATCTTTCAGTTCTTGACTTACAGCAGTGTGTATATGACACATTCTGTCATCTGTCTGAGTGCAATGATTATACAGTATTTTTTTTTATTTTACGTTATTACAGGTATTAAAATAAAATAAATTTTCTGTTTTAATAATATTTATATTAACAAGCAATTTACATGAGCACACATCACAGTATAAAAGCGCTGGCTTTGCAGACTAACATGAAGTTCAATATTTAAGATATTTACCGAACAACAGATTTTTGGACATGGATGAAATATGATACTTTGGTGGAAAACAACATTAAGTAAACTCTCAAGTATATCAACTGACTCAGAATTTGGAAATTTCTCTTTGTATGTGTAACGAGTAATGCATGTAATGAATTAGTCCGAATGCAAAAGTCAGCAGTTTTGCAATGAAAAATCTCTAGCTATCAGACGTGTTGTACGTTTCTGACATTGTACGTCTTCCTCATGTGCAATATTGCATTAAAAGTACCATTTATTCGACTTTTCCGCCTGTAAAGTTTGATCGTACGCAAATCTGAAAGGCATCTTATTCTGTGCCATGAGCTTTATCCAAAGCCTGGCCATTACAGTCATTTTAAAAAAACGTCCAGGCACTTCTTAATCTCCACCGATAAGGAATATCCTCGTCCAGACACTTGGCACACACTCATTTCTTCGTCCGCTCTAGCTTAATGGGTGTAGTCCATTTTTGCGACGACCCGGCTCTCGAGGTCCAAGACTTCTATAGTGAACTGCATTAAGATCCCTTCTGTGTTGCAGGCTTTTGGTCTGGAATGTGGGGATCCTGGGGCGCCAGAGGAGACTACTCGAAGGCAAAGTCAGCCGGAGGGCCGTACGAGAAGCCTGGGAACGCCCCGGCTGCCTCCCGGATGCTGCTCGTCACGTGCAGGTTGTCGGAATTGCACACGGACGTGGAGACGGGCAAGTGGGTGAACTCGGGGTCAAAGTGCCGGAGGTCAGTGGGACCCGTCTGCAAAACACAAGACAGGATATTTTTTTATTGATTGATACATATAAATATTTTTGTAATTGATATGTATCATTTCATAGAATGTGAAACTATGTAGGTTGCAAGGGAACTTACCACAGAGGGAATAAAAGGAGGAGTGATCTTTCTGGCCATCAGGTCGTCCCAGTTGATGGGTGAGAAGAAGCTGTGTTTCTTGAGTTCCAGCTAAGGAAAGAGTCATGACATTACATTAGTATCCCATGTTATTTACATCACACTTAGAAATGTATACTAGTGTTTGTCTAGGCTAGGAATTGGACTAGGACTAGGGTTAGTCTAGGTTAAACGCTGGACTGTTATATTGTATGTCTTTAGCCATAGAAACATTAAAGGTTCCTTTCCTCCTAGGGAATAGGCGTGATCTGTGATCAAACACTTACAAAGTCATCCTTCACTCCCAGCCTCTTGGTGCGGTCCTTCTGCAGAAGACCTTCGAGCAGCTCCCGTCCGGCATTGGACACGTTCGGCTTCAGCACCAGAGACTTGTGCAGGATGTTGTTGTACATCTCGGATGTGTTGCGACTATAGAAAGGAGGCTAAAGAGACAAAGAGAGAGAGAGTGAGTTAAAGGAGGTAAAATTTTGGATTGAAAGCATATTTAAAATAACATTAGTGCCATATTTTGACTTACCAGTCCATAGAGCATCTCATAAAGGACACACCCAAGGCACCACCAGTCCACCGTGCGGTCATACGCCTGCTTCTGAAGTACCTCTGGTGCCAAATACTGCATGCAAAAAACAAAACAAGTCAGACCAAGAGTGCAACAGGAAGTAAAATCAAACTTGATTTGAAGGAAATTATTTATCGCCTACCTCTGGAGTTCCACAGAACGTAGTGGTGGTGCCGTTGGCTTCCAGTCCCTCCTTACACAAGCCAAAGTCAGTGAGGACAATGTGGCCCTGAGAGTCCAGCAGGATGTTCTCCGGCTTGAGATCTCTGTAAAAAAAAAAAAAAAAAATTTAAAAACAGGCTTAGATGATAACATTCTGCTTGGTTTTAGTTTGCTTGTTTCCATGATGGCCACTAGGGGGAGTAGGGGAGCGCACCTGTAAACGACATGCAGGGAATGGAGGTAACCAAGAGCACTGGCGATCTCAGCAGCGTAGAACCGAGCTCTGGATTCTAGGAAGATCCTCTCTCGCTGGAGGTGGTAGAACAACTGCGGGAGGAAATAGAAAAATAGCAAAAGGTCAACGTCATGTCCAAGATCTCAGGTCAAGACTAATATTGCTACTGTACAAATAAAAATGTGATGTCATTATCTGCTTCAATGAGACAAATAATAATAAAAAAAATACATTAATGCCAAAAATTAATGCGATCATTACCTCGCCGCCATTGACGTAGTCCAGCACAAAGTAGAGCTTGTCAGTGGTCTGGAAGGAGTAGTGAAGCCCCACCAGGAACGGGTGTTTGATGTTCTTGAGGAGAACACTTCGCTCAGCCATTATATGCTTTTGCTGAGGGGAAGAGAAGGATATATGACTCAATATTGTGACATTTTACCTCAGGAAATTTTAGAATTACCACTATTACCACTGTTTAAGTACAGTCGTTCGCTTCTTGATGGTTTCTCACCTCTTTCTTCTTCAGGATGATCTTCTTCTGGAGCACCTTCACAGCATAGTACTGCTCGGTTTCTTTGTGTCTAGCCAGCAGAACCTAGAAATTAAAGATTTATGATTAATCTTTAATGTCTTCACTGATCGTGAGACAAAATCTGACCACATTTTGACTTAACTGTACTCACTTTTCCAAAACTCCCCTTCCCGATGATCTTCAGGTAGTCAAAGTCGCAGGGTTTTATCCTGTCAGACACGAACAGACAGAACTGATTAGGAACTAAAGAAGCCGTGATACAAGGAATACAAAAATAGCGAAATAAAAGAAACGTAAAGATCTAGTGTAGATGAGTTTACTTACTGAATATCCTCACACAGCGAGCTCCTGGGGGAGGACAGGCATACCTGGATCAGGAAGACATCATAAAAATTGGATCAATCAACCTTTTCAGAATTTTTATTTTTCACACTGTCTTGGTTCTTTTTATTAAATATATATTGTTTTTCAACTCGTGCTCACCTGGGGTGAGTCGATTCCCCCGTCTCTTCCCGTTTCCTCGTTCTGGTTCTCGTCAATCTTCAGGAAATGGTCGACTTGAGAGCTGTGAAAGATGAGAATGTTACTGAAACCACTAGAGGGCAGTGTGTGTATTGCACTGGTTTCTGGAAGGACTGATACAATCAATGGCACACCACTTGACGTCACATTTTTCAGATTCTTCAGATTCTTAATCAAAAACAATACTGATGTTCATTCAGGTTACAAACAACCCTGATGTGACGAAGAAGTCGAAATGGAATTTTCCACAAAATCAGTGACTCAGCTCACAGGATGGTACTAATGAGCTAGCCCTATTCACGTATAATGGAATTAGGCTGTTATCCTCATCTAGGGGACATGCAGGATTTACACAAAGATGCTTACACTGACCTAGAGCCTGGAACGCAGACAGGCTGAAAAGATTACTCTGACTTTATTGTGCAACGCAGAGATTACGCTATTAAAGGAAGGTACAGCCGAACCCTGGGGCTGATGGGATTACTGCGCTAATTTACGCTGACCTCAGATCAGTCGGATAAACAGAACAGCTAAGATGAATGAAGGGATGGGTGAATGAATGGAGCCCTTGTGAAACCCGGTGGCTTGGTGGTTCAGTAGCTAAACACGTCGAATGGACATTTGTATTTAAACACTTACTGTTGGCAGATGTGAGGGTTGGAGACCAGCTTCTGGATAAAATCATTTAAGCCCATCTTCCTTTCTTTGATGAAGGCTGTAAGAGAAACAGAGGAGGGTTAAGTTTTCGTGTTGGACAAGCAACATAATCTTTTCTCACAATCATTACTTCAAGGGGTTCGATGATTGACATCCTCATCTACCGCTTTTGCGTTAGAGATCATACAATGCCGAAATGCAAAATTAACTTGCTTGTGAATGAAAGATTCAGTTGTGACCACTGGTCTGACCAGTTTTTCTTAACACTGTGGTAGCTCAGAGGGTTAAGGCACTGAGTCACTGATCAGAAGGTCATTGGTTCAAGCCCCAGTTTCACTGGAGCAGATAGGCCTGTATCATGGCTGACCCTCTGATCTGACCCCAGATATGCTGGGATATACAAAGAAAGAGTTTCACTCTGTATATATGATGAATAAAAACTTAACTAACTGACTTGAACACCCACAGACACACAGGTTCTGACAATTCAACCGTTATTATACATCTAAAGCAGAGGTGTGAGTGAAGGTGGCGACACGATACTGTTTTTTTGTGTTTCTTCCTTAGATACCAAACCAAAATATTTGTCTCCTGATGGCCTACATCATGATTGTATCTTCTTTAAGCAGGTTATGACTCACACACACTCACACACACAAACATCTTGAACACCCATTGAGCCCTGGGCCTGAAATCCGAGAAATAAAGGTCCCACAGTGTATTGTTCTTTTGTACAGTACAGTACATTGTGGACATCATGGTCATGGTGGATGATTTATATCATCAGCATATATTACCAAGGTTGGGATGGCGCATGTGGGTTGTAAAGGTTTAATTATATTTTAAAGGTCTTAAATCTTTCCATTAAGTCCAATTACTGTAGCTTTTAGATTTACATGCACTAACAGCACAACAACTTTTCCCTTGATGATACGCTACCATTCAGCTAGGGACGAGCAAAAAGTACAGACTGCTACCTTTATATTAAGCATGTGTACTTCTTTTGCACTGAGTCACTGATGCAATCATTAAGAGCTCTGCTCCTTGTCACTGGGGTGGAGACAGAAAGGGTGTCTCTCTCTCTCTCTCTCTCTCAGCTTTTGCCGGTTAAGTTTTTAAAACTTTACTGTAAAAGTTGGTTAAAGTGGTGCACACCACTCTGAATTTATATTATGGAAATAAAGATGCATAGATTTTGAAAAGAAAAAATATATTAAAAAAGAAGAAACAAAATACAGACTGGCAGTTTTATTTCTGAAATAAAATATATATATTTCAGATATATTTTTTAAATATATATTTAAAATAAATAAATAAATAAATTAATTCCAGTAATTCATTAATTAATAATTTGGTCTTATTAGTAATTTATTTTTCATGTTGGTTTACAGGTGTAAATATCTGATTACCATAGATATTATTATTGTTATTTAATTTTTTTATGTTTTACAGGTGATTTTTTTATTATAATATAAACTATTATTATTATTATTATTATTATTATTATTATTATTGTTATTATTATTATTTTTTAAACATAAATTTTTGGACATTATTGTAAGCATTAAAATAGCATTAATAGTTTATGATGTAAACTTTGTTCTTCTTATTATTTTACTCATTTTTCTTTTTTATGTTAATGTTTTTATTGCATCATAAACTATTATTATTGTTAGAATTATTATATAAAATGATGAATAATTTCAGTACATTATAAGCCTTACAGTCAGTACATACCGGTGAGCACAGACACGATGCCCCTCATCTTGCAGTAAGTCAGATCACAGCGAGTCTCGGTCACGTCCATGTCACTGATCGGTGCAACAGACTAGCGGGTGAAGAGGAAAATATCCGAGCGGGTAAAGAAACGGAATGAATCGAGCGGACGCGCGCGCACACACTCCCTCATATAAATATAAATACACTCAAACACACGTGCGCGCGCACACACACTAACAAACCGACTCCGGCGGTCAAAGCGTCTCACTGACTCCGGCTCGCGCTCTGCTCCTTTTATACACGTGCGGGGGGAGAGTGACAGGGAGGTGCGGTGGCTACGTCACTCGCGTCACCATAGCAACAATGGAACTGTGACGTAGCTGGAAGAAGCCTCGGCACATAATTAGAGCGCGAGGATCCGCTCGCAGGGTTCTCTGGGGGAAGTCTCTCTCTGTGTGTGTGTCTGTGTGTGTGTGTGTGTCTCTCTCTCTCTCTCTCTCTCTCTCTCTCTCTCTCTCTCAAAATTCAAGATTGAAAGGTGCTTCATTGGCATGACAAATATTTACATTTGCATTGCCAAAGAAATACACACGAAAATTGCAAAAGTGTATAGTAAAAAAAAAAAGAATATATACATGTATTTACATAATAATAATAATAATAATTATTATTATTATTATTATAATAACAGTGATCAGTGCGTTTAACGCCCCTTTAACACTCTCACTGTCTGTGTCTATCTGTCTGTCTACCTCATTATCACTCTCATTCTCAGATACGCTCACTGTCAGGTTCTCTCTCTTCGTCTGTCTCTCTGTCAAAGATGATCTCTCTCATTCTCTCTCTCTCTCTCTCTCTCACCCACACACACACACACACACTCACTCTCTCTCTTACTATCTCTTTCTCTGTCTCTCATTCTCCTGAAGTTTTAAAGAAAAGAAGGCCCGAGTTCGATTCCCAGCCAGTGCCCAAACCCCCCAGTCACTGGATGCAGTGCCGGTCCCAAGCCCGGATAAAATGGGAGGGTTGCGTCAGGAAGGGCATCCGG
>JAQMYL010000021.1:4823187-4844618 GCA_030014365.1 Clarias pachynema
CACACACACACACACACACACACACACACACACACACACACACACACACACACACACACACACACACACACAGCACAATTATTCCAGAAAATGTGATACAGGAAATGTCTTTTTCCCCTTTATCAGATAAAAATAAGAATTTCCTGAAATTAAATTAAACTGACGTATATGTGTGCAAATATACTTGAAGGAAACTCCACAGCCAGGGTTTGTTGTTTCCTTTTACGCAAATCAGACGATTTGGAAGGCAGAGCATTGAAGAAGTACAAGTTAAGAAAATATATTTGTTTGTGCTTTGAAGCGTTAAGGTTTCTTCAAGGAGACGTAATACATCAATGTCTGAGATTTAATCTGCCAAGTTTCCTCTCTCTCTAAAAAAATAAAATAAATAAAATAAAAAATCTTAAACCTTTTGAGCCAATTGATCTGTAAATGCACATTATGATCGATCATCCTTCTTCCAGATTTGTCATTTAGATTTTAAATCCTTATTCAATAAATGTTTGTGTTCCCTTTCTTGACTTCTGTTGTTCCACTGAGTCAGTGACAGATGATACGTTTGAGGAACAGGCGTTTGGTAGATGGATGGGGAAATTTCTCTATCAGCTCCTACGCCAGTGGAGCGCGTCAGAATAGGAAAAAAACTAAAACAAAACAAAACAAATGACAAAAAAAAGGAATAACATGCTTAGTTTAATTCTGTCTTTTCCTGTTGAATGTCACTTGAATTGACATTTTAGAATAGCACACGCATTCTGTCATGCATTCTGTCATGGTTAGAATGATATTCATAATATACAGTCATGGCACACACAGACACACAATGCAAAGACTAAGTGAACTTCTCTCCTTCTTATCTGCTTTCAGGTGTGATTTTTATATTGTCCACACCTGTTACTTGGCCCAGGTGAGTTTTAAGGAGCATCACATGCTTGAAACAATCTTATTTATCCACAATTTTGAAAGGGTGCCAATAATTTTGTTCAGCCCATTTTTGGAGTTTTGTGCGACATTATGTCAAATTAGCTTTTTTTCCGTCCCTTTTTTGTTTTGTTCCAATACCACAAAGAGAATAAACATGTGTATAGAAAAACATGTGTTAATGCAATACTTTTGTATGATAAATTTCAGGGGTGCCAAAAATTTTGGCCATGTCTGTATTTTAGTAAAATGGCTGAATAAAACAAAAGAAGACATTGTTACTGACATTATCAACAAACCAATCAACCAACCATACATTAGGTTGTGTAGCCTAGTTTAAGAGCCCCTGTCGATACCATTCTATCCTGTATAAAGGGTCAAAGGGGGCCTGGAACTTATCTCAGGAGACTTAGGGCACGAGGCAGGGTACACCCTGGATGGGGTGCCAATTCATCGCAGGGCACATATACACACAAACTTTGGGCAATTTGGGGAACGGCAATTAGCCTAATCTGCATGTCTTTGGACACAGGGGTGGGAATTGAACCTGGGGGGAATCAAACCTGGTCCCTGGAGATGCAAGGCGACAGTGTTAACCACTAAGCCTCCGTTCATTACAATTTAATCTCTTTAATCAATAAGGCCACCAATCTTGCAATATACAGTATCCCAGGTAGCACCTGGATGTGGGTCACTTCTGACCTTGGTTTGACCTCTATTTGTGGCACTAGTTAATAATCGTAATGATGGTGGCTCAGTGGCACGTTGGCCTGACACATTGAGGGTTCCGCCTCGAGTCTATCTGCTTGGGGTTTGTGTCTACTCCTCGTGCTTGGTGGGTTTCCTTTGGGCACTCTGGTTTCCTCCCACAGTCCAAAAAACATGCAGGTCATGCTAAATGGTGTTCCTAAATGTGTGCCCTGTGATACATTGGCACCCTGTCCAGGCTGTACCTCACCTATAAAGTATAAATGATAAATATGCAATACTTGTTCAGGTGTGCCTTTGCCATTGCATTTGGTGACTTGTAATGGATCGCCCATCATTCCATGTGGTATTCAGGCCAAATGAATGCGGAAGAGGTGGACCAGAATAATAATTTTTACTATCTGGGATGACTTTCACTTTTGGTTGTACATACCCTTTCAAAGTGGAATTTACTTCAACGTGCTATTTCAGTTTAAGTAGAAGCAGATTGATAAATGGCACCGCAAGCAACCCTGCTCTATGCAAACGCTGAAATCCCATTCATTTTCCTCTATGCACTCACCTAGTGCTTGGATACCATCAAAATAAAAAGTCAGAGCCAAAACTCTTCTGAAAGTGAAACATACCGTTTGTAGTGCCCTATAGAGAAGGATCAAACTTTACACAGGAAACATTGTGCACAGCGCTTCGAAGAAGATATCACTCAGTTTTCTTGGAACCAGAGGTTTGATGCAGAACTGGTGGAGTGTGATACCAAGTTTAGCACATTAGTTTTGTGAAACAGCAGTGTTATCCCAGAGCTCCTTCTGCTGTGTTTGAATGATGATGAAGCACTGAGATCTGACAGTTACTGTATCTCACCAGTGCAATGTCACCAGCACTGCTCTGAAACGGTCGCTGTAAAAATAGCCCCTGTATCTCAATCGTGCGTTTCTGCTTCTCGGAAGTTTATAAACTGACCGAACAAAAGTCTTGACTGTTTCCTTTAATATATTGTTTGTGACATTGATTTCCTGTAAGTTACTAATATGAAGGAAATGAAGGATATTACTTATAGGAAACTCTCCTAGGGGAAGGTATGGAGCAATATACCGAAGAGGATTAAGGGGAAGCTAAGATAAAAAGGATGAAGTTGTGGAGATATTGAGTCATAGAGATAATGATTGGAGTCAAAGTAGAGACATGATGGATAAACCAACAGAGAGGAGAGAGAAAGAAAGAGCTAAAACCAAGGACAGGACAAAGGGGGAAGCTACATAAAAAAAGAGAGTTGAAATGATCTACACAGAAGATGGGACAGCTACTGAGAGGACAGAATGGACACTGCTACAGTATATAGAGAGGAAAGGACAAAGGCAACTTTTATAAAGAGGACAGAATGCAGACAGTTATAGAGAGTACAGGACAGCTGTAAAAAGGAAAGGACAGAGACAGACACAGAGTAACCAGAACAGATGCAGCTACAGATAGGATGAAAAAAAAGGGCAGCTAAAAAGATAACTGAACAGACAGATCACAGAGAGAACTGGACAGTTATAGATTATAAGAAAACAGGACAGAAGCAGCTACAGAGAGGAAAGAATAGGAAAGGGGCAGCTACAGAGAGGGCAGGAGAGAGGCAGCTACAGAAAGAAAGGAAAGGGGGCAGTTATAGAGAAGACATGAGAGAGGCAGCTACAGAAAGAATAGGGAAGGGGCAACTACAGAGAGGGCAGGGGAGAGACATCTCCAGAAAGAAAGGAAAGGGGCATCTACAGAGACAGCAGGACAGAGGCAGCAACTGAGAGAACAGGAGATGGACAATTAAAGAAAAAACAGGACAGAGGCAGCTACAGACCTGATTGGAACAAGGCAGCCACAGAGAGGACACAAGAGAACCTGACACAAAAAGAACAGAAGCTACAGCTCAGACGGGAGAAAGGCAGCTACAGAAAGAAAAAAAGGGGACAGGTACAGAGAGTATATAAGAGAATCAGCAATAATGGAAAAGGGACAGGTACAAAGAGGACAGGAAAGAGGAAGCAACAGAAAGAATGCAAAAGCGGCATCTACAGAGAGGACAAGAAGGAGGCAGCTACTGAGAGAATAGGAGAGAGGCAATTAAAGAAAGGACAGGACAGAGGCAGCTTCAGAGCTGATTGGAAAGTGGCATCCAGAGAGGCTGCAGGAGGGGCATCCAAAGAGAAAACAGGACAGAGGCAGATGCACCGCAAACAGGAAAAATGCAGCTACAGAAAGGGCAGGAGAGACACAGGAAGTGGAGGAAGCAGGAACTATGACACCACCAGGTCTCCATCAGCAATTATATCAGCATAGAAAGGTTTTGGTGGCCAGATGATTTGCACAACAAAGCAAAATAGATCAGAGTGTCATTTCACTGTGGAACTGAAACAAACCATATATACAGTATATGGGTATCAAACCAAAATGTGGGTTCATGTTCATATAAAATATATGCTCTGTTCTACAAACTGCCCATGGATGCAACTTCATGTCAATTGATGTCTTCTAGTTTACACACTGCCTATTAAAGCGATCTAAAAATTGTATTTTTAAATTGAAATAATGCTTATGAGATGTAATGTGAATAAAAGCATGTGAGTGTGTGGTCTTGATGCATGGAACACAGCAGTATGGAACACATACACATATACATGTTCATGTGTACAAAATATGTGACAGGTTTTTTTCTAAATGCAACCAAGCTTAGAATTGAACACCAAGCCCCAGTAACTGGCCATTAAATTACAGAAAAAAGGTTGAACAAGTAAGTCAGCTCAATTTGGCTGTATAAAATTTTGACTGTCACCCTATAACAGATTCAAAATGTCTTATCATGAAACATCAAGGGACAAAACTGAATTGCAAATACAGCAATCAGCATAGCACACGAACACCCAGACCACAGCCCACAGGGCCCTGGAGACAAAGAGCTCCAGGCCATTGACCTGGCTTCCAAACACCCCAGATCTCAATCCAATTGGCCACTCATGGGTATTTCCACAGAGGGCTCCACTCTGTAACCCACAGCACCCAAAGGAACCTGCTCCCAAACCAACCCTAGAGGCATTGCAAAACCACGCCTTGAGGAAGCAGAGCTGGTTTTCCTAGGTTTCGGGTACTGGTAGGCGGTTATAATGTTAATTTTTATTAATTTTAGGCTCATCAGTGTATTTATGTTACCATAGGTCTTGCTCATTATAAATTTTCCTGCCTGCAAGTACAACGTAAGTAATCAGAACCAAATTCCACAATCCAATGTTCTTACGGATGTTCACCAAATCAAGTTGGTATATTTCAAAGTTATGGTGTATTTAGTACAACTATAACTCTTTTCTTTCACTGGAACTAGCTATATTGCCATTAGCCAAAAGGCCTTTTTTTTTTTGGAAAGGAAAGAATTAACTCAAAATGTAAAGCACACTAGGAACAAAAACAAAACTTAACTAGCTAGCTAATATAACATGCTTATTTTCATAATTAAATTAGTTAACTATTTATTTACTAATTAAATGTTTTTAAAAAAACTAACTATCTCTTTCCAAAATGTAACTAGCTTGCTTATTTTACAAACTTGTGTAAAAATCTGTCTAGCTTGGCAAATTAGCAAAGTAATCTACAAACCATATTTAGCAAATTTTTTCAATTCAATGCTTATTTTTACCTCAATAAAAATGTCTCTATTAATCCAGCAAAGCGGCATAGTGGTTAGCATTGTTGCCTTGCACCTCCAGGGTCCGGGTTCGATTCCCGCCTCTGTGTGCATGGAGTTTGCATGTTCTTCCCGTGCTTGATGGGTTTCCTCTGGGTACTCCGGTTTTCTCCGACAGTCCAAAGACATGCAGATTAGGGTAACTGGCATTACCAAATTGCCTGTAGTGTGTGAATGAGCGTGTGTGGCGTCTGTGATGGGTTGGCACCCTGTCCAAGGTGTTCCTCGTCTCATGCCCTAAGTCTCCTGCGCTCCGCGACCCTGCATACAGGATAGAACGGTGTAGACGGTGAGTGATTAATCTAGCACTGCTAGAAAATGGTTTCCCATGACTTCATGCCAGTGGGTATTGCTGTGGCAGGCATTACGTTATTCATGACCCCAATGGCTGGCATCCTACAGACACACACCATTACACACCCAGACATACAATATTGGAAACACCAGTCAGCCTGCAGCACATATCTTTAGTCTGTGAGAGAAACTGGAGTATCCAGAGGAAACCCGCCAAGCATGGAAAGAACATGCCAGAGGTGAGATTTAAATCCCCAGCTATGGCGGTGTGAGGTGACACTAATAACCTCTAAGCCACTGTCCAAAAAAATCTGACAGCATTTTAGATATGTTATGAGTGCTCCTGAAAGAAAAATAGAATGTAAAAAGTTAATAATAGCTAATTTGTCCAAAGTTAAGCTTTCTTGCTTCAACCCAGATGTCAATCCATGCTGTGATTAATGTGAAATCAGAGAGGTTCCACTCATGTATTGGACATGCCCAAATTTGGAAACGTTTTGGAGGGAGGGCATTCAAACCCTGTCTCACATACTGAATTACAATCTTGAACCAAACCTGGGACCTGGTTGCCCTTTTTGGCAATCTTCGAGAAAAGGTTAAGCGTTTAACCCCAGTTAAAACTTAAATATCATCCTTTGCATCCTCCCGTGGCCAGGTGTTCTATTTTATTGAACTGGAAGGATGCCACCTCTCCCACCCACGCCCCCATATCTGCAATTCAGGTTTGAAATTTCAACAGCTGTAGGGGCCTTCATTCAACTTCATTCAATTCAAGTTAAATTCATAGTTGAATCTCCACTTTTCTATTTTTTCCACGTTTTTAAAAATCTTTTTCCTCTTGTCCCCCCCGCCCCCCCTTTCTTTGCATACAAAACCTAGACTTCCAGCTCCTTGTTTGTCTTTCTCTAAATGTAAACCTGCTTAATGTCTAGACTTGTACATAAAGATACATGCAAATTTAATGTTTATCTGTTTAGAAACCATTTCCTAGGCATGTAAGGCTGGCTTGGAGTTTCGGTAAGTGTGGGGTAGGGTTGTGTGTAAGGGGGTTATAAATCTAGCTTGTACAAGTGTCCCTTGAAATGCACACTACATGTTCGCTTTTGTATATTATGTTTCTGTTAAAAATCACAAAACAATATTGTTGAAAGTAAAATGCTAAATTAATAATGTTATCATGTAATAATATCTGAAAAAGGATTTTCCACTTTTCCATTCAATCAACCTTATTTGGAGAATGGTTATGTTTATGCAAACACATTTCGTATTGCATTTGTGACATCAGTAATAACACACTGTAAAAGTATCTCTAACAAAACCTAAAATTTGCTCAAAACCGTCCCAGCATGAGAAATGCTTCCTTGCAACTATACTGTACACTGTGTACAAATGTTGGCCCAGAGCTATTTTAGTCAAAGCAAGCAATTTGCAAAGAAAGCTTTAAAACTTCACTGCATAGAAGACTAGAAAGACTGCAAAGTCTGCACTGCAGAGAGCTGGTGCTTGGAACACAGCCATTGTAATATGAGTTTGAAGGCTGTGTTATATAAGTCTGCAGATCTTTTCATCTCTCAGTCTCAGTCTGCATCTTTAGACTTGAACTGTGTCTCTTCCCTCGGGTGATTTCTTGATCAAAGCTTTGTATAGTGCCTTATAATTTATCTGGTTTTGAACCAGTTGCAGTATTAAATAATACCTCTTACACGGTCTGGGGTGCATTCACAAGTCTAAGCAGATTATGAACATTGCCTAGTTGCCCAAGATTAGGGTTGAAGTATGTATAAAGGAATGATGGTGGAAGGCAAGGCAGATACAACCCTTTTTTTTTTTTTTTTTTGCTTATGCAGTCATTTCAGAAGGTCACTACAAAAGACTTGTTTAGCATCTAGATATACTTACATAATCTTACAAATGTGTGTCAATAATACTTCACAGTAGGCGAATCAATTTGTTATAAAATCTGCCATTTTCCAGGATAAGAGAATATTGTAGAGCACCATTAAAGATCACTTTAAAGTGATTTATACTCTACATTAAAATGAAACTTCTTTCTAGTCATTAAAGATGACACTCAATAATTCATGTTGATCTGTTGCAAATACCAAGTGCCGAGCGTGTGGGCTGTTTTGTTAGAATTGACACAGCGAGTGTGCAGAAAGTCCAGTGAGTCATTTGATAACCAGAGCACATGTTGAAACAAGAACTCACATTAGCCAATCTGGCCACAGTTTTATGGGTGGAGTTAACCTTCTCCACTCAGTTGCTCTGTTTCCTCAGGTATAATTTTCTCCAAAGCTTAAACTAAATGTCTACATTCTTTTGTCATCTTCATCTACTTCTGCTAAGGTGTTTTAGGGATAGGCTTAGGGTTAGGCTTAGGGTTAAGGTTTAGAAATCAGGTTAGTAATAAAGCTAACGCAGACATTCTTGCTCTCCCAGAAGTTCCAGGAGCCTCATATTGATAACAGTTCCCTGACGCCAAAAATCATATACAACACCCCCCCCCCCCCCACACCCCCCAAAAAAAGCACTTCACCAGAAAGTAAATTATTTATTATTATGTCCATGGTGGATTGCAAAATACATTTTGAGGTGAGCTTAACAACCTCTTCTATTTATTAACATTAGTTAATCAGTATTATTAGAACTAGGGTGGCATGGGGGATTAGTGGTTAGCACTGTCGCCTGGCACCTCCAGATTCTGGATTCGATTGTCACATAGGGTCTGTGTGCATGGAGTTCTCGTCGTGGGCTTGGTGGGTGTCCTCCGGGTTCAATGACATGTAGATTAGGCTAATTGGTGTCCCCAAATTTCCCGTTGTGTGTGAATGTGCGAGGGAATGTTGACCGGAGGTCCTTTCACGGTTGTAAAAATGGGAACAAAAACAATGGTCACCATTGTCCTCCAACTAGTCCCTAGTTGGACTACAGAGATGGATTTGAGCTAGCTGGCTAGTTATGCGGTGAAGCTTCTTGTGTACTTCCATTAAAGTTTGAATAGAATATAAAAATGACCCAATGCTAATGTAATATAATATCATATCATATAAAGTCATATAAACCTGTCCAGGGTGTACCCCGCCTCGTGCCCGAAGCTTCCTGGGATAGGCTCCAGGCCCCCCGCGACCCTGAATACAGGATAAAGCGGTATAGAAGATGAATGAATGAATGAATAAAGTCATATAATATAATGTAATTGAGTACTGGTGTTCAAGGGGATTTCCCTGAAATGAGGTTTCGCAGGGTTGGATGTTTGCTAATGTGCTAATAAGACAACACACCCACGGACTTAACCAAAGATTTCACAATTGTTTATTCAAAATTGAGCATTGAATCTAAGACAAGAATCTGAACAAACCTTGTGTTGAAGTTGAGTGTTCATGTGAAACCAGGACTTTGATTGTGCTGAATAACAGAACAGTTATGAGAATAAAAACTCCTTCAAATTTTCTATATAATCCCCTGCTACACCAATGCACTTAATTGTTCAAGTTTACAGTTTGGTCTTATCAGTAGAGTTTTGCGAAAGTCACATATTGATGTAACAGAATGTTTTGAAAGTTAAGTCAATATAGGTATTAGACAATATTAATCTCATCACTGCTACACTACATTGAAGGAAAACAAGGCAATCTTAAAAGTATCTTCAAAAACTAATAAACCAGCAACCAGACATTCAGTCTCACTAGCTAACAAGTTAGCATTTTATTTAGCTAATTTAGCTAGAAACGTCCAACTGAGCAGATTACATCTGTGGTGTTAAAATATGATACATACTGTAGCTAAAAAAAAAAGCTAGCTAAAAAGCTTCACAATATGTTTATTAGCAGTTGCTAAACAGTAACTAGCTAACTAGCTATCTATAAAAGGAGCACAATTAGGTGACCACAGTTTGCTACAACTCGCTAGCCCAACAAGCATGTTTATTTTATTGTATTGTATTTTTATTTTTTTTAAAGTCACTTTTTGTGAAAATTTAACAAAGCAAGTTATCCCATCTGTAATTACGTAATTCATGTCTGTTTCCGAAGGGTCAGAAATCATACAGCAGCATCACAGTGCCTGTTTAGGGTTTTATTTAAGCTAATAAGTAAATAATAGTACTAAGAGTACTATTACGTAAGTACTATAGTACTACTATATAAGACTTAGGGCATGACATGGAGTACACCCTGGATGGCAATTTGGGAATGCCAATTGGCCTAATCTGCATCTCTTTGGATTGTGGGAGGAACGGGAGAACATGCAAACTTCATGCACACAGACCCCGAGGTGGGAACCTGAACCCTGGAGGTGCAAGCCATAAGAGCGCCGCCCTATTCCCGCGACAGTTAGCGTTTGTTAATTTTTCTGGTGCTCCAGTGTAACACTATAAATGCTGCTTCTGCTTGATCAAGTGGACATTATAGTTCATGTCAAAGGGTTGTTTCACGAGTTTGAATCTTGGCTCATGGATGTCGTTTTATATTTTGCACATTGGTTTAAAGGCGGGAGGCATATCCCAGACTCCACTGTAAGATTATACCCCAGCTATTAATGCCTGTGTTTTTACATTACATTACATAATTTTGCAAATGCATACGGTAAATAGTTTAGTAAGTTGTGCATGTGTAAGTGTTTAGTAAGTTGTGACCTTAAATCTTAAATCTTTTCTATTCTTTTAAACTCTACTCTATTGTACTGCTTTCTTCGGGAATCTAAACGTCCTCAATACGCCCTTGTTCATCTAACACATTCTGAAATGCAAATGATCATGCCAGTTGAGTGAATAGGCAAATTAGCTACTATATTTTTTACTACTAGTCTATTAGCCTACTGTACTTGCACCTGAACATTTTGATCATGCATTACCAGCTTCTCCCACTATGAGCACTATGTTAAGAGATATATTGATTTATTAATTTTTTCTCTCAGTCTGAATCAAACAATCTAAAAAATAAATTCCACCTAGTAATCTCTAGATTCATTCAGTTTCATTATGTTCACAAGTACGAGCTGATCTGACTCTGATGTCTCGTTTTTAAATATGTCCGCTCAGCATGATATATCTTGAAAGTCACATCTGTGTGTTATTTCTTGATTTCCATTTGAGATCCAGTGTGTTCTTCTCGGCTCCATCTGCGCATGCCCATACAGTCAGACTGTGAATTATGTTTGAGTTAAAAAACACATGGCAGATGTCCAAATGCAGCATGCTTGGACTGGTTTCATTATTCATACATACCAAATGTTCTGGAGACACAGACGCTTTAATGCTTGCAGATGTGTGTTTCTATGGGGGGACGTTGTTTTTGGGAAATCTGTGTTTGTGCTCCACACCGCAGGAGAACATCACGGGCGAACCGCGCTCTCGACAACCGCTCTGATCCGGCTTACTCACGGCTCACATTGCTTGTCTGGGACATCAGTTCCCACCCATGTGTTTTTTCTGTTGCAAAATCTTTCTGCTCATGCTGTTCTGTGACTTCCCGCCTTTCCCATAAACACCCCTCCTCCTTCTCGAATGAACCAGTCTTATCAGTAGTGTTGTGCAGAGCCATAATATACATGTTCTGTCAGTGTGTACACACAGGAAGTTAAATAGTACTTATTGTCGTATTGTTATGAACTAACCCGAGTAAGCTGTGGTCATGTTTAAACTTGGTTGCAAGGAATTAAGAGTTTTGAACTTTATAATGCTACATTATGCATGTAATGAAAGTGTAGTCACTCCGGCATGTCAATTAAAAGGTATAAAATTAAACAAAATACGGCATGAGCTCTCAAAGGAAACAAAAATAATAAGAAAAGAGAAAAAAAATCACTAAATATTGTTGCAATAATTTAAATTTCATAATTATTCACCTAATTATGGGGCACAATGGAGCCATCTGTAGCATAATATTAATGAGCTGTAGTAATAAATATAGTAATAATTAGGTCCCTAACATAATAAGGCAAAAGTGTATTTATTTGTGTGTATAGTGCCATGACGGTGACAGTGTGGTATAGTGGTTAGCACTGTCACCTTGCACCCCTTCAGGTCCTGGGTTCATGGGGTGCATGGGGTTTGCATGTTCTCCCGGCGCTTGGAGAATTTCCTCTGGGTAGTCCGGTTTCCTATAATGTGTGAATCGTACAAATGGGAATAAATCCAATGGCCACCATTGGCCTCCTGCGATGGATTGGCACCCTGTGCAGGGTGTACCCCCTAAAATTCCTGGGTAGGCTCCAGGCCCCCTGTGACCCTGTATACCGTACAAGATTTGGTAGTATAGACGATGAGACGGTGACAACCATTGATCGTCCATGGTCCCTAGTTGGACTACCAGAGGTTCCTGGTCCCTAGTTGTTCCCTAGTTGATCCCTAGTTGGACTATGAGAGGTCCCTAATCCATAGTTGGTCCCTAGTTGGACTACCAGAGGTTCCTGGTCCCTAGTTGGACTACCCGACGTCCCTGGTCCCTAGTCGGACTACCAGAGGACCCTGGTCCCTAGTTGGACTACTAGAGGTTCCTGGTCCCTAGTTGGACTACCTGACGTCCCTGGTCCCTAGTTGGTCCCTAGTTGGACTACCAGAGGACCCTGGTCCCTATTTGAACTACTAGAGGTCCCTGGTCCCTAGTTGGACTACCCGACATGCCTGGTCCCTAGTTGGTCCTTAGTTGGACTACCAGAGGTCCCTGGTCTCTAGTTGGTCCCTAGTTGACCTACCAGAGGTTCCTAGATGAATGGATGGATGGAGTGCCATGACGCTAAGCTGCATATGCTAATTCAGATCATTCAGTGTTAGGAATGAGTCATTCTGGTCATAATTTACTCTGCACTCAATTTCCCTAAAGCCTTTACATTCTGTAACATTTCTCTAAAACATCTAATGCATGCTAATATCCACTTACGCCTTGCTCACGGGCTGCATTAATGTGTGATACCATAACCATGATCTTATCTCAAGGTGGAACGTTTACTGACCAAACAGAGAGCCTAGGCTGCTGAAACTGCATGGTTTATGAGCATACGTTTAATTAAATTCTTAATGAATTATCTGGTTTACAATGTTGTCAGTGTAAACAAAAAAAACCTGGCAAACTTCCACACAGTCAGTGTGCACTGTCAATCAATGTGTTTTATTGCAATTACGCAAGGTCATGTTTGAATGTTCCAGAGAGAGAGAGAGAGAGAGAGAGAGAGAGAGAGAGAGAGAGAGAACAGCAACAATGTTGTTGATGAAACTGAACTGCTCTGATCCGGCTAACTGTGTACCACACATCCTCTAAGCCTTCTTTTCAAAATCAATGCTTTCTAATTCAATTCCTGCATTTTGATTACAGGACACTTAATAATATTTACTGTATACAGGTTTAGTATGCCTTTTGAAAAGCCCACTTTAACACATGCATTAGCATGATTTGCAACATTTTCCAGGAATGCATACAAATGCTATTTGTTTCTACAATGCTAAACATATTAGTGCTGCATTTTGTCACATATAGTGTACGAGTTTGCTATATGTAACTAAATACAGGAGTTAACGGCCAGGAGGTTATAAGAATGAGACTAGATGTTAAGTAGCTCATCATAAAGCAACCTACCCCCCCCCCTCCCCACCCACACCCCATAGGGGAAATTTCTACTATCTACTTGAGAAATAAAAAAGAGATATTGTGTTAATTTGTAATATGAGCACAGCAACATGCTAACGCTAACTAATCCTGAACTAAAACAACCATTGCAACATTTATTTGCTGTTGTATGTATTTTGTCTGCCCCCGTCGAGGGGTCGCCACAGTGGGCCATCCGATACGCTCACAGCTTGGCACAGGTTTTTACGCTGGATGCCCTTCCTGATGCAACCCTCCCATTATATCCGTGCTTGGGACAGGCACTGCATCCAGTGGCTGGGGTTTGGGAATTGACTGGAAATCAAATCAAACCCAGGACTAATGCATGGCAGGGGAGAAACCTACCACTGAGCCACCCATACCAAATTATTGCCCTATTTATATAATTACCAACATGGTAATGGGTGAACCCATTTCCATTCTCCAGCATGATGTGAACACAACATTACCAGACACAACCAGAATCTATGCGTTAACAAAATTGCCGATTTGCATAGTCCATTAGAAGGCATTTGAAATTTTTTTTAAATAATAAAAATGTGATTATAAGGCCAGGTCAGTCTCTTGCGCCCAAGCATTTTGGATGAAGGGCTCAGAAAGGGTAATAAGAGAAATCTGCCCCCAGACTCACCCTGTATCCGCCTTCGTTTTAAATTTCATCTTCATACATCGAACAGACCACGGCGCTGCATGTGTATGTGTTTACTGTTTATATAAACATACAGTATTTGTTTACACGCTTTACCAGATTTAACAGAAAGACAGTAACACATTAAAAAAAAAAATCATGTCACATACTGTATAATTTATGCATTTTCATGAGATCAATTGTACTGAGGACTACCCTGGTTGATGCTAGACGAGTTGTGTTTTCAGATATTCAAGGGACATGCTGACGTCTGACGATGCTTTCATCAGTGTGAACGATTTCAAATGTGCAACTCAGCACCCTTTGGGAATTTATTTATAGATGGCTAAATGCTTGCACCAAATGAAATGGAGACTCTGAGGGTGGATGTGAGCTTTCGAGACAGACGGGAGGTATTCTATAGGTTTCTTGATTTTCTTTCTCTCTCTATCTGTCTCATTATTAATATTATTATTATTTCTTCAGCATAATTCTGCAGCTGGATTTAGATCCTTTTGCTGAAGTTGCAGTGTTTCTATAAAGTAACCTGATTCATGCTCTGACTCGCTTTGTGCTGATGTGCCAGTTCCCACGGCGATATTCTAAAGATGAGTACGTCCCAAATACACTGTCTCATGTCTCAGATTATAATCTTATATACATACTGTACCTAGTATTTGTACCTTTTAGAAGAAAAAAAACAAAAAACAATGCCAGTCAAAACACCAGTTTCCCGATTGAGTTACGAGTTTCTTCCTCGACTGTATATCAGATAATTATATAACCTATGGAAACATGGGACGATTTCCAACAACCACTGTATGCAACCTCACACCGGTAAATACTCTGGACCTTATTAAAGGCCACTGTTTATTTTGAGCGTCTTGACTAACAGTCTCGGACTGTGTATGTCGAGTGGAAAGTCGGAGAAAGTCTGGCGAGGTGCAACAATGAGCGTGTGAAAACACTACCCCCTACATGGGGGGCAGCTGCCCTTGCGCTCCACTCACTTTCACTTTCTTTCCTGTCCTTAGTCTACCTTTTCTTGAATGTTTATCTTTCTCCCACACACCACATTGTCTTCCAGGACACATACATCTGAAGTGTGTTTACTGTGCCGTAGTCTCCGTCTGGCTGCGTGCAGTTCGAGCTGGTTGCAGCAAGTCTAACGTGTGTGTGTGTAAGTGAGATATGTGCTGTGTGTGCGCATGTGTGTGAGCTCCCAGCGCAACACGCTGTTCCTTCAGGCTGCCCACAGGGTACGAATAATTCTGAAAAAATGTAAACAGTCACATTGAAGAGTGACAGACCGAGTGACGAAGACACAATGTTTTTGAACACTCCCTATTTTACTTCATAATGTGCAAACACATAATTACAGGACTATCTCAATCCACTATGTGTGCAGTTACCACTGATGCGAAGTTTGATGTGAAACAGAAAAGCTACTGGATTTACTAACAAATCATTTAGACTGGAAGATTAAGGGTAGTTGGTAGTTGAGCTGAAGTTCTTACGGTGAGAAAGTTAAGACCAGGAGTCTGTTCCAGGGACACTAGGTGCGAAGCTTCCCAAAACATTGCCCAAATTACAAATTAACCCAGACGGTTACTGCAGAATTCTGCAGGACAGCATCACACATTTATCTTAAAGAACATGTTTTTTTTTCTTATCTGCCTGCTCACTCCCTCACTCCCTCCCTCCTGACAGCTCAACGTATTTCTTGTCGTCCTACCCAATGAGATCTCAGTCCTGATGTACATCTCTAGTCGAGATCCTCTGAGAACCTCTCAGGCAAAGTTTATTTAAAAAAAAAAAAAAAATGTATATAGTGTGCCTCCTATTTGTATCTGCATTTGTATTCACTTTATCTGATCATTCTGAATGTTATATTTGTAGTTGCATCCATAGAGAGCAGAGACTGGGACAGGTTCCTCCTAGGCAGTAGATTAGTACAGTCTAATGTGTGGATTAAGAATTAATGAAGTGTCTTTAAATCCAGATTAAAAGCTAATATTCATATTAATAGTTCCTGTATCACATCAAAAGTGAGTATACCCTTACATTTCAGCAACCACTTTATTATATGTTCTCAAGGGACAAGACTATAGAAATGAGAAGTGGATATAGTTTAGAGTAGTCAATGTGCAGCTTGTATAGCCGTACAGGTTTACTGTCCTCTAACAATAACTCAACAGACTTTATCGTCTAAATCACTGGCAACGATAATGAGTACGCCCTAAGTGAACATGTCAAAAATGTATCCAAAATGTCAATATTTATTTAAGTGAGCGTCATTGTTATCTACAGTAGCAATGCTTTAAAAAGCTGCACATGTTGTTGCTGGGATCTTCTTCCACTCCTCCATAATGACATCACGGAGCTGCTGGATGTTAGACACATGACGCTTCAGCACCTTCCGCTTGAGGACGCCCCCACAGGTGCTCAATAGGGTTCAGGTCCGGAGACGTACTCGACCACTGACAAACACATGAACATGATGAATAGGACATGTGGCTTTGCACGGTTAAAGATGTACAGCTGTTGTCACTTACTGTAGGGTCTACTCACTTTTGCCGCCAGCTGTTTGACCATAATGGATGTACGTATGTTGAGTTATTTTCAGAGGACATTAAATCTATACTGTTATACAAGCTGCACACTGACTAGCTGCACACTGACTAGAAATTGGAGAGCTGTACTTACTTTCGTGAGTGTATATACTGTATGTGTGTGTGTATGATTGTATGAAAAGTTCCTTCTGAAACGCTGGCCTCCCAGGAACTCCTTAAATGGCCCAAACATGTGGAAATGGTTTGGAGTGAGGTCAGGACTGTACAGGGGATGTGGTGATAACCTCCCAGTCGAGTTCCTGTAATGTGTAAGTGGTGTTGGTGAATGATTGTGTGTACAGTTCACACATACGGATGTGTGTCTACCGCAATTTAATGACAACTTATGCATCTGTTTTCAAGGATCAGGTGTTCTACTCGCTGAATGTTTGTGGGAACGACTGCCGTGGGCTCCGAGTCACCTCATCCGGGATGGTCATTCATGGACGTACAGCCTCCTTTAAAACAATTGCACCCTTCAGATGTTTTACTGCGGCTAAGAGTCTCATCACCGTACTGTGAGTATCATCGTTAATTGATTGGATTGTATGTGCTTACTCATGAGAAATTTCATCACAAATCCCACTTTGACTTGAACACCCCTAATAATTAAATTAAAAAAACAATGCAGAAATGAAAATGCTCAAAACAAAACTGCAGAACCAGAACCTTTAGACTGTGGGCTTGGTTTTGGTCTACATTATTCACAAAGGAGAAACAGTAGAACAGGGGAACCGGAGAGCACCGCTCTCTACAGGTATCAATGTTTCATCTAGGCTCTTGTGCTTCGTCCTTGGGTCAGGGCTCTGTGTGTGTGTGTGTGTGTGTGTGTGTGTTGATTATTGAAAAGTAATGAAGCAGGTGAGCAAGCTGACATCAGTTGTGTTTGGGTCTAATTATGTGAGAGAGAGAAAGTACAGTATCTGTCATTCAATAATGCTGTTCTGTTTGTGCTGCGGTGCTTCTGAGAAAATTGGATCAGGGACGTACACAGTGCTGTTAATCTGATTAAACAAAATCTAGCACTTTGAAGTGTTTTTCCCTTTTCCTCTGGGGAATTTATCAAATCTTTCATCAAACAACTTCTTATTAGAAAGAGAAAGGCTACCCCATAAAACCTTTAACTATCCAACGAACTCTTAAAGAACCATTCCCAGATTGCACCACTAATTATCCAACGGATTTAGTCTAGAACCAGGGTTCTTATACATACAGTACATGTATACATACATTTATATAATTATCAGACATGTTTGAATTTTGCAATCACATTAAGTGCTCAAAGTGGTCACCATTAGCGTCTAGACACTTTTGATTTTGTTGAACTACTGAACAACATACTTCAATTTCTTCCTATAGTGCTGCCAGTGTACAAATTTACAATACCACTTCAGAATAATCTTGCGCTACATCTCCACCATTTTCTTTATCTGTCTTTTGATGGTCACATGATAGCAAGAACGATAGTGCGACTACATCTTTATAAGAAACACAATACTACACATTGCTGCCATAATTCAATTTCTCTTGAAGTATGTATACATTTTTTGGATCTAAAGGTTTGAAATCCCAATTTATTATTACAGAACACTTTCACTCTATAGAAGTACTCCATAGAATGATTAGCCATATTATGTAATAAAACATTTAGTTTTACTGCGCTGTTAATCAACAAAATCATACTGTTAATCAGTAAATTAATCAACAATGTGGTGGTGTGATCAAGCTACTATGTTACTTACTTTTACTATGTTACAGCTGTTTCATTTCAATCTATAGTACATCCTGATGCATCTTATTTATCTTATGCCACAGGAATTTGTCAATGATTTGAATGTTTCATGTGATAAAGCGATCACTTATGTTATAGCAGCTCTCATTAAACTATGGGCCATTTGGAAACATCAATCAGTCTACACCACATACTGTAGTTTTGGACTGTAGGAGGAAACCCACCAAGAACAGGACAGACAAAAGGACAGATTCAAACCCTGAACCCTTGGCCTGGAGGTGTAAGGTGACCTTCATAACTATTCAATTTTTAAACCTTTTCAAGCTAATAGCTCCCTTCAAGTAAATTTAAGCATTTAGCATGAAAAGATTGTGTGGGGCTTTCACTATAAAAGTTATTTTCAATGAATGGAAACTATAGAAACAATAAAATTATCTCTGAAATTACAGTCCAAATTTAGATAAACCAAATTTTGGAATACAATATGATATGTGGTTTATTAATTATTTAGGGCAATGCTTAAAAATTAAAAATAAAGTATCCAAAGTTTTCATACAATGTACAGGATACCATCTAAACCTTTTTTTTTTTTTTTTGGTCTGCCAGATGCCTTTTCTGATTCAACCCTCCAATTTTTCTAACCAGGTTTGGGATTTGTACTGCATCCAGTGGCTGTGAAGTATGGGATGTGGCACCCCACCAACAGTTGGGGCCAAACCCGGATCCTAAAAATCAACAACCTAGATCCTTAGCCGCCTGAGCCACCACTCCCACTTACCATCTATACTATACAAAGTGATGGGAAAAGGGTCAAAGGTGAAGTTCAATGTTTTAAAGACACTCATTTTTTTCAACTAATGACAAAGAAAGGAAGAATATTGTGTTATTTGATGTAGTAATTTTGCTTTTCAACAATCAATATTTATCAAAATATTTGTCAAAAAGATGTCTGATGTCACTCGCTCCATCAATGCCTGCTTCATCATGTACAGAAGACGGTTTCTTTATCGCTACAACTATTGGCCTTAGGTATGGACATGACCCAGGACATCCATTGTCACATGGCCAGTTATTCACTAGTCTTTCAGTTAATTAGAATCCAGATCAGAATCAGCGATTAGAGATCATTAGAGCGTCTCAGACGTTTCCCGAACATTCCCTTAATTAATCAGGAAGAGCATCGTGATACCGGAGATAACAGCGTGACAGCTCGCAACCCCTCCTCCATCTGATGTCCTTTTCCCTCTTTCTCAAAACACACCAGTGTGTGAGAATCCTTCAGGTCCCGTGAAACTCCCGTGTGGGATCCTGCTGCTCACGTCACTGATGAACAAAACACCACACTTGATGATCGCTTCCGAGCTGTGAAAACACGATTATGCAAAAACTCTCACACACACCCACGCGCACAGACACAGCACACACACAGCACACACACACAGATTCCAGCACTGGTCAGAGGATTCAGCCCTACGCAAGGCTACTAAATAGAACCTTTTGTTTAGAGTCCATAAAGGAATCTTCCACTTACTTCACGCAGCTTCACCGTGACTGTGGACAGGACATGAGGAATACAGAGAGACTCTCACAATCTGCACCTGTATACACTCCTCCTGTTCTTATACCAACAATGGAACATTATCAAAGCTCCAGCTGAAAAGTACTGTACTGTGCGAAAGTTTTGACCCCCCCCCCCCAAACATTTTTGCATATTAAATTTAATTTAATTTAATTAAATTATATGAACATAGTGAGACCAAATAAATTTTTACTGGGACAGGCTGTAAAGTACCTAAATTTAAAAACTCATTGTTTATGTAACAACCTCAGAAGCAAAATTTCCCCTCTCGTATACTAATCACCGGCCTGATCATCTTCAGCTAGATGTTTTTATTTTTTATTTTTTATTTTTTTTATGCTTGAATGATTCATAGGTCACTGTGGCATAACAAACAAAAAAACATTCCTCTAAAATTGCTCAGGTACAGGACAAATGAGAGATTAAAAAAAAGTCCTTCAGGAATCTTGGAGAACTTTTACCCAAGACTACATGCAAAAGACAAGAAAGTTGTTGATATGTTGATATGTATACCTCCTAGTTTCTAGGTAACAGGACGGGGTGGATTGTTTTTTGTAGAAAAAGAAAGAGAAAGAGAAAACGGGGTGGTGCAGAAACGACTTTAAACCGTAGCTGCTGTAATGTAACTGACATTAAATATAACTATGAACAACTGAAAGTATGGCATCTTAAAGTTTTTAAAACTGTACTATTTAAAACTTTCCTACTTAATAAAAGCAATACAGCATCATCAAACTTAATGAACTTAAGAAAATAATATATAAAATAGAAAAATATCAACGTCAGATATTTCCACTTCAAATCAGACTGCATCACGTGCCCCCCCCCCTTCCCCCCCATTGATACAACTGTTTAATTCCACTCGTATGCAAGTTATAAATTCTGTTAATAAGGCAGATCCTTATTACTTTCAAATTATTTGAAATAAAAACCGAACCGAATTTAATAATTACTTTCATTTTAGAATTGTATCCACAATAAAGACAAACAGAAATCAATCTAAATGATCTTGCGAAGGGGTGCATTTATTTTTGGTGCCACGGGAATGCCTGGATGAGAGAGAAGCGTCACTGCAAATCAGTAGTTATTCCGAGTGGTCGAGCTTCTCCTACAGTATGATGAACCGTTTCAATCCTGATGGCCGTGGTCTCTTCCAGGATGACTCCGCCCTTATCCACAGTGGATTTAATCAGAATCAAAGGGAAATTGATTGTTTTGAGTTTTTTTTGTAATTTCTTTTTTAAAAAGTTGAAGGTTGTTTTGCAGTGAACATAATTTCTGTAAATGTCAATGTCAATTATATTTATAAAAAATTTAATAAAAAGTCCAAAAAAATCATCCACAAGTGTGAGCTGCTGTTAGAGTGACAGGAGCAGCTGTGTGTGTGTGTGTGTGTGTGTATATACGTGTGTGTGTGTGTGTGTGTGTGTGTGTATCCGTGTGTCCTTGTGTGTATATATATGTGTGTGTGTGTGTGTGTGTGTGTGTGTGCGTGTTACATGATCCCGTGTGAACTGTGCAAAGTGGGACAGAGTTTGCTCCACTCTGGCACTTAATGTTACTTGGATAGAGTCTGGAATGAGGCTAGGTGTGTGTGTATGCATGTGTGTGTGTGTGTGTTTCTGTGTGTGTGTGTGTGATTAA
>JAQMYL010000021.1:4990626-5003574 GCA_030014365.1 Clarias pachynema
TGGTTTGTAGCCAACAATCCAAGAGAGATGGCAGGAAGTAAAATAACAAGAAAGCCAAATTGGACAGAAGAGCAGTGTTTACTTTTAGATTACCGTTCAATGTTTGGAGAATATTTCTTCTTTCCACCATTTTGTCTTCTGCTATAGAAAGTCTTAAGCCTCTTAAAAGTCCTCCTCACTACTCTTAACAATTTTTACCTTAGGAGCTGTTTTAGGGCTAAGATGTTTCGTGAATAATTTTTATCTTTCCTAAGATTTAGTCCTAAATTTAGGGGGAAATTCTTAGAAAATGTCATAATTCTACAAGTTTTCTTAGAATTTTGTTACTACGTAGGAGCAACTTTTAGGCTTAAGAAGCTTTGTGAATACGGGCCCAGGTCTCCTGCAACAGTATATAAAATTAATAAAAGAAGTGGCCCTGTTTAAGGTTTTACAGTACATTTAATCCCCATGTCTGCACATGTTCTCGGAGTTCTCTGGTGTTCTTCTACTATATAAAAAAAACACCAGTACATAGATTGGCTTTGAAAATATACACCTATGCTTCTCTTCTCTTCTTTCCTCTCCTCTTCTGTTTTCATCTCTTTTCTTGGCCACATGGCTCTGATGATCATGATCATGATTAATAGATAAAAAAAAAAGTTGTAAATTTGTTAAAAGCCAGGAAACTTGGAAGTCTTCTGATGATGAGTGAATCATCATGACATGTGTTAGTTGTTGGTGTGAGGGTCTGTAATGCACCATATGTGTGTGACGCACTTTCTCAAAGCCCACACTCACTCACACACTCAAACTCGCTTCACTGTAAAAGAAATCTTGCCAAGTTTCAATCAAAAATGAATTGTTAAAACATGTTTCAATTGACAAAGCAATATTGTATAATGAGGACTGTTCTGAATCGTTAATAAATACAGAAGCAGCCATCAACAAACAAACTGTAGATTCATGTTCCTTATTTAAATATGTATTTCATTTGGAAATGACTGCAAAAATATATACTGTATAATGTGTTTCTGTCCACTTTAAATAATGTAAATGTAAGTGATATGTACAAACAGGAAAACATTGTGTATATGCTAACCTGTAAGATACCTGTACATGACTGGAATCACAAAACAGCTCCAAACATCAGTAATACTCTTAAAGATAAGAACCCGAGTTCTTAAATTTATAAGACCAATAATACCCCTTATTCTTACACGTACTCACCACTGTATAAGGTTTAAATAGCATATAGGTCACTTTGTGGTGTATAGTTAGTGACCGAATGTATGCCATCGGTTGCTATGCACAATGTGTTATCCTTTAATACACTGTCTGTCAAAAAATGAAACCCTCCACTGAGCAGATAGTAACTGGGTGGTGTATATCCTTCGTACAGTAGTGACATCTACTTCTGGTGAAAAAACCTTTCAATACCTACAGTACACAGGGAAAGTTATGCGTATACAGAGTCAGGTTACTCAGGTACTTCCGCTGATTTTCTTCCCTTTGTTTACTTCTTATCTCTGTGGTTTCTTGAGCAAAGGATCGAAAGCGATAATTTTCAATGGCGTCTTTACTGCAGACACGTGCCTTTCAAACCTGAAAATCCAGAGCATTTTAGCCATTTTTTAAATTAATAGTATGTTTTACTAAATAAAGATAGGGGTCAGGATTGTGTGACATGTTTTTTTTTTCTTTTCTTTTTTTTAAGCGCAGCCTACTGTAGGTCATATGATGAATTGAATTTTATTTCATTTTAACCAACTATATAAGCATGACTGAGAATAAGATAAAAAATGTTTTACATAGGCAAAGAAATATTACAGATACAGTGGGGGAAAAAAAGACTGAACTTTTTCCACTACCGTTTTGAATGTTGAATTTTTTTGAATGTTGTTATTATTTTAGGCACACTATATTTGTTAATATTCTTAACTTAGATGTAGATCAGATCACATTTTTTTTTACAAATTAATGCAGAAAACCATGAAATTCCAAAAGGTTCACATACTTTTCTTTCCGCTGTACATAAGATTGCATTTTTTGCGGTTGTTTTTGGTTACAAAATTAATAACATGTTTGCGATTTCATTCCTGTATTCCTGTAGCGATCAAATTTTCTGTTTTAAAAGTAATGATAACTTTCATTCTACTTGACATATCCAAAAACACAAATGATGTCTGAAGCTTCCTCATCGACACACGCCGGCAGAACTTCCGTATAAACGTCCGTATATATATATATATATATATATATATTTTTTTTTTTAATGGTCATTGACCGATGCTGTATTGGGGGCACAGATCCATACCACTTGATTTTTAAGGGTTAAACCTGACAAAAATAGGGGCTAGAAAATATAGACAGAAGATGTTTTGATTTGTTTCTTAGATCTCATTTGTTATTCTTTGCTGTGAAATTTGATACAATGTCACATAAACATAAACACACACATAAAATCCTGAGAAGATCAGCAGTCATTACTGTTCATTTTAAAGCACTTCTTGTGTGGAAAAAAAAAAACCCCACATGGATAATTTCTGGGAGGAACTTTCCCCCTTCGGCGCTGAACCTTAGGGAGCGCATGTGATGCACTACGAACGACTCTGTGTTGTTTGTGTTGTTCGTATGTGCAGCCACGGCGATCAGAATAATCAGCTCTTTTGTTGCTATGCTTGACATCATCCCCTGGGGCTTAGATTGTGTTTGGCATCACTACACTGTGTGTGTGTGGGTTTGTGGGTGTGTGCATGCATAATGCTCGTGGAGATTGAAGTCCTGTTACATGACCTTTATCTAAACACTGGTGTCACATTACTTTAAATTCTTTCATAAAGTTCTAAAGAATCTGTTTCAAGGTCTTCAAGGTTCTAAGCTTTTTTTTATGTTGTCATTTCTATTCAGTCACTTGTCCTTTATCAAGATAAAAAGAACAGTGTTCAACCAGAAATGTCAAATGATAAGCCTTTTTTTTTTTCATCCTTACTTCTCTTACACAGACAAACACAAACAGATTCAAACAGACTTTTCCTCTGAGGAGGACACAGATGTCCCTGCATCCCAGACAGTGGTTGCTTGGCAGCTCAGGAAGTGTTAATTAGGGTGATGATTGGGTGAGCTGTGTACGAGTGTGTGAGGCAGCGTGTGTATGTTTGTTGCTGAATCTCTGCAGTCTTTAATGAGTCCTTCTGGACTCCTGTGACTGCTGAAGTCCTTTAGGGCATTTCGGTCTTAAAAATATAAAGAACAGCCTTATTCACGAACACAACACTGGCTGCTTTTTTTTTTTAAAGTTGTTCTTAAGATTTTGGTGGATAACCTAACCTCTCACAGACCAGCCCTCTCAGTCATATGTCTACGGCTTATGCTTATGCATTTGTGTGCCCTGTGATGGATTGGCAAGTTCTAGTTCTAATGGTTCCAGTGGTATGGACCATGAGGCACGACGCTTACCTTGGATGAGTTCCTTAATGGATCCTTTTGTAGGTAAATTGTTGGGCCAGTTAATGAACACAACAGAGATTAACTCTTCTGAATCTTGCTTCCAGAACATAACCAAATACAAAATTAACCTTAAATAGACCAAATGTTTGTCATGATCCGGATCAGAACTGAGTGTTGGGCCATTTTATTCCACCATATTTGACCCAAATTCTAAATGTATTGAAAACTTGTATGTAGTTCTCTACTTGTGGCCATCTGTTGTGGCCCTTGCGTGGATAAACGCACCAAAAATTTGTTTAAAATCATCTGCCTCCCGAGGCGCATATCACATCATCATCATCGTCATCATCATCATCATCTTTCTCTCTTTTACTGTACCTCATCCTGCGTCACTACCACCGGGACAAGTCAGACATCTGTTACTCAGCATCGCCCTTTCCTCTCCTGCTCCTCGCACTCTCCCCCACCTCTCCTGCTGTGCCTTCCCCTCATTATTTGATGATGAGTTCTCTCACTCTTTCCTCACTCGGTCATTGATGCACACTCTGCCGCTCTCACTCGCTGTCTGTTATGCTCTCTCAGAACTCCCTCTTTCATCATCTCTCTTTACCACTCTTGTCAGTTAGAGGTTGCCAATTCACTTACAGTCCGTTCGGTGAGCAGGGGGTGCAGAGAGTGAGGGATGTCGGGGTTGCAAGGGCATGCTAATTGGAGAAGTTTTTTGACATGAAATGCGAGTGTCTTTCCTCGCATATCATCTGCTATGCTGGCGGCGGCTTTTCTTTTAAAGTCAGAGAAAGGAAGTGGTGCATCTCCAAGGTCAGATCGTCATGGTGAATCTTCAGACCATTTTGATCAACACAAAAGCCCTTCGGGAAACGGGTAGCGGGTGTACTTTTGCCTCAGTGTGGTACCTTAGCTCCTGATTAAAGTATTGCATCATTGGTTCTCACCAGGCATTTATCGCTTGTTCAATTCTTCACGCTGTGTCCCTGGTCTCACTTGAGTTTTGCTTAGTTTTTTAATTTTTCTAACACATCAACTGAGTTCAACCATAAAAAACAGACACCTATGAGACCAGAAAATCGTACCCAGACTCCAATGAGAACACGAAAGCAATCACTTGATGAGGCGCGTTGATGACTTTGTGGTGACAGCAGGGCCTCAGGATGATACATCTGCAATAGCTCTGCCAGTCTCTGAGTGGATTTCCAGACTGACAGATGAAACCGCGACAGCTGAGCTCATGACGTGCTCCAAAAAGCAGAGGTAAAAGAAAACAGAACATGACATTATCTCACTGGAGGTGCTCTGCTGTGCCGAGGAAAATTGGCCTTTATTTGGAACAATGCACCAGAGCCACAAGCCTAAACTGTCAGATCCGAGTAAAAACAAGGTAAGAGCAGAAAGGTGTCACATTAATGAGTTATGGCTGTGTCCCAATTCTATTTGTGGGCTTTTCCAGTGCTGCATGCAGCCTCTCACTGCCTAATGAACACCATATCTCAGAGATGCAAATGAGGAAAAGCAGGTCGGAAGAACTGCACTGAAAAAATCTGTAGTGCTTGCGTCTTAATGACGACACATACTTTTTTGAGCATTTGAGTTGACTGTTTGATGTAAATATAAACCCACAATGAGATGTGAGCAGTGAGCGTCAGTGAAAGTGTAGAGCAAAAGGGATTGCACGCATTGTAGTTTATTTCTTTCAGGATTGTGTGAAGCAGACCTACTGCTAATGAGGTCATATGATGTCTATGAGAAACTGAAAAGAGTGAAACAGAGGCAACGAGGAGGCATGGTATTTAACGTCTCGGTTTATTAATGGGTCTGTTTTAAATAGTTAATCATGAGTCTAGTTGAGTTTGATGGCAAAAACTTACTGTATGACACTGGCACAATTTTTTTAAAGAATTCTCATATTCACATATCTTAATAGTCTGAGTTTTGGAGTTTGAAGTTAAAGAAACCATTGTCGCCTTGCACATCCAAGGTCCAGGTTCGATTCCCACCTTTGTGTGGATGGAGCATGTTTTTCGCATGCTTGGCTTCCTTTCCTCCAGGTACTGTGGTTTCCTCCCACAGTCCAAAGTCATGCAGATTAGGCTAATTGGCGTTCCCAAATTGAAAATATTGAGTGTGTTCACTGTACAAGCCTCTGGAGACAGTGTTATGATCTTGGGTTGCTTCAGTTGCTCAGGTCGAGACTCAGCAACGTTATGTGGCAATAAAATGAAGTCAGCTGACGACCTGAATGTACCGAATGTCCAGGTTATCATATCTATGGAGTTTTTTTTTTCCCCTGGTGGGAAGAAAGTGATTCTGGAAGCATGAGGAATCATTTTCACACATGACTTCACATCCTCCACATTGTGCTGCCATCAAAGCTAAAGTCAGTCGGCTGGAAAATTAGGCAGTGTATTTGTATGCCGAGTGTATAAATTTGATGAACATATGAATAAGATCTGCTCTAGTTATTTCTAAGTAATTAATGAGAATAAATGATAGTAAATGTAAGTCAACAGTCTTGTTGATGTTTCCTCATAAAATTATGTCTGCTCTTGTCATTTAGGCAAATCTGGGCTGAAATTAGAGGAATAACATTACAAATTTAAGCTTAGAAAGATGTTAAAAGCCATATTTACAGAAAACTATATCAAGTAGCATCTGATTTTATTAAGCAGAAATTAATGCAAAGATTATTCTGTTTGTGGTTGATAGTCCCTGACCTTCCACCTCGGAAGATTTATTCCAAGATAAATTATGTTTTCATTCCAATTTTTTGTTTGTTTGTTTTTTGACGCTATGACGTTTCATGCTGCTTGTTCTACAAATTGCACATCAACAGTTGTACAGTACTGCATTTTCATTTCATATTATATACATTCTAAATATTTACTTTATTTTCTACTTCTTTTTAACAATTATTTTTTAACATACCTTTACTGGTGACTTGTACATCATTATATAGATATATGAATATGTAGTATATGCCTTTCTGTGACTCACTTTATGCTACTGTAGTTTAGTATTGCACTACTAGTAGCGTTAGTCATCTCCCATGTGTCTCCTGAGTATATGCTCTACATTGTGCAATCACACCTGCAATCCTGGATGCTTGGAATTTCCTTTGGGATCAATAAAGAATCCATCCATCCATCCATCCATCCATCCATCCATCCATCCATGGTTTCCTCCCACAGTCCTTAGTCAAAGACATGCAGATTTGGTTAATTGACGTTTATAAATTTCCCGTAGTGTGTGAATGTGAATATAATAAGAACCAAAGGTCCTATCACAGTTGTACAAATGGGAATAAATACAATGGTCACCACTGGCCTCCACAGTCTCTAGTTGGGTTACAGAGGTTCCTAAACTGATCTATCTCTCTACAAAGCAAGCAAAAGAATTCTACATTTTTGTTTGGTATTTAAGAAGTCATTCAGAAGTAGGGTTTATTCTCCTTCTCTGACCTTGTTAACTCCTCAACTATGAATAAAATAAAAACACATGGGATATAGAATCTGCTTGTCCCTTAAAAGATACTACAGTATGCTGCACTATGTTCAGGTCAACCAAAGAGAAGCAGCATTTTCCCCAGTATACAGAAAATATGATAAAGTGTGTGGTGATTTTAGGAAATGGGGACGTGCACGGACAGCCACTGTCCTAGTTCGCCTTTCCTGGCCTAAATGTCATATTATTTTTGCCTGCATCAAGTGGAACATTTTCAGTCCCACATTACATACACTGAATCACTCACCTGAAACACTTCCAAAACAGCCATCTGCACTCAAAGACACACATACAGTACATGCATTATACAGTATACACATCATATTATGTACAGTACTTGCGTACAGCCTTAATGTGGTTAACATTAAAACACCTTCTCTTATTAAACCTAAATCTAATAATAAAAAATATATTGCATAATGATAAGAGGCAGCAGATTGTTTCTACTCATACTGTACCAGCTTGCAATGAGGTAATTATGCAAACATGTTGTTCTGAAAAAGTGAAGAGCGATCATACTCTGGTAAAAAAAAAAAAAAAGAACTGATGAAGACCTGCTCATTGGTGGAGCGGAGAGGAAAACAGGAATAAGGCAGAACTGATTCATTTTTAGACACTGTGTTTCTGCAGTAGGATGATTTTCAGATGCATAAAGCTCTGAAAAGTCACATTTACACACTGTGTGTGTGTGTGTGTGTGTGTGTGTGTGTGTGTGTGTGTGTGTGTGTGTGTGTGTGTGTGTGTGTGGGAGTAGTACGACCTGCAGCAGCCTCTAAATGGCTGTCAGGATATTTTTGTAATCGAAAGTAAGGCCCAGGTGCAATGTAATTACAGAAATACGAGCTCTTTTTTAAGACGTGCTGGGTGTTACAGTAAAACAGTGAAAGTCTCAAAAGGAAAGGAGACCAAATTACGAGAAATCATGCTGTATAAAACATTGACATTGCTGCGAACTGCATTACCTGCCATTTCTAAATTCCTCCTTCTTGTATAAAGGGAAAATAATAATATTAAGGAAAACAAGCTGCCTATGTACAGAGATTTCTTTGGGAAACTCACTTGTGACACTTTCATGAGCTTTAGTTTCACCAACCTAACGAGATATCTACAGTAGTTACCCGTTTGACAACTAATGGTTTAAACCTGCTTTCCATAATGTAACAGCAGAAAGGCACCTTCTAGACCAACTCAAAATTAATAGGTTTCTTTTATTAGTATTAGCGTCATTAGAAATATGTTTAATGCATGATTTTTTTTTTTTTTTGTATATGCATTAAGGATGGTTTAACCTATGGTTTAGAGAAAAAGAGAACACGTGAGTCTGACTCACTTCGCATGCACAGCCACCACACACTCTTTCTCTGGGCAGCCAGGGCTTTTTTTAAAAGCCAGTTCCTATATCTCATTTCCACGTATTAATAATCTTTATCAGATGAATCAGATAGAGAGCCTTTGGTAAAAAATCTTTTTTTTTTTTTCACACTTTTTGGTCACAACCTTCAGCTTTTGTTACTCTAAAATATTCATCTTCTCTTAAAGGCCATTTCAAACACTGAATGTGAGAATGCATATATTTAATGATTTAAAAATATCCCCTAACACATAACTCCTTTTAAAGCACCTTAGCTGACAATTTAGCTTTTGAATGTGAACATTCTTTTTCTTTCTTCATATTGTGACGTGTTGAAGTAAAGTATGTTTTTTTTTAAATAACCTACTGTGTAATAAATAAAATTTGGATATGGATGTTAAATTGATTCTCACATTGATATATAAATCAAAGCACTTCACCTATTACACTTACCCCGTGTTGTTATTGTGTATGATGGATTGGCACCCCATCCAGGGTGTACCCTGCTTTGTGCCCTAAGTCTCCTGAGATATTGGCTCCAGGCCCCCACTACGCTGTATACACGATAAAGTGGTATAGACAATAAGTGATTGTGTTGTTATTTCTAAGGTTTAAAATATTGTATGTTATCCAAAATGTGCACTATAGGTTATAATGGATAATATGTTTAAAATATCTACATCTTGACACTATTGTGCACAAAGCAAGCTCTATGATTAGTGTTAAGAGTGTGTTAGAACTGAAGAACTGAAGTGTTCTGCTCAGACCCCTGACTGTCCTCAATCATACCATACTGTAAGTGTGGAGCTTTTATAACAGCAAAGAGGGATCTATATTGGGAATGTGATGTCTAGCACATACTGTACATACAGTATGGGTGTGACGGTCAGGTGTCCACAAAGCTTTCACCATATTCTGTATTATATGTTTAAGATCATACAATTTGATTTAAAAAAATTTTGTTGGTATTTTAAATGAAGCATGTGCTTTTATCTTTGTGTATTTCAGGGTGAGGAACTCCCCCCTGACTGTTAAAGTGTACTCTACTGGCATCCAAGTGCAATTGAGTGGTAAAGCCAAGACAGTGACGGCGGAGACGAGGCCCGGACAAACCACTGTTGACTTCAAGAAAAGCCGCTCAGGATTCACTTTACTGCTTCCTCCTTAGTGAAACACCTCCTGATTGGCCAGAATGCTTTTGACCAACATAAGCCTGCACTTTTATATGCATATTACAAGTCTCATTAAGTCCCTAATTTTGTTCAAGCTCATTTCCCACCTATAATTGTTACTGCAGGCTCCCATCAGGGCAACAACTACTAGCCAAAGACTAGGTGAAGGCTATCACCTGCTTCCTCCGGGACACATGACGCCAGCAGACTGCATCTTTTTCGAACTGCCATCATGCACTCGCGATGGTAGCGAATGAACATTTTACTTCTTTGCTGTTCGGGATTCCCAATACAGTTTTTTTTTATTAGTGGATACATCAATCAGCCATAACATTAAACCCTAAAACATGATGACTGGTATTTTGAAGGTTCCCCTTGTGCCACCAGACACAAGACCTCTAGGGGTGTGCTGTGGTGTCTGGAACTGAAAAGTGTGCGGCAGGATCCTTTGGGTGTTGTGGGTTGAGTTGTGGGGCCTCGGATCGAATTTAAAGTTTGTCCAGAGCATCCCATAGGAGTTCAGTTGGACTGGGATTTGGGGAGCGTGAATACCTTTCTATTGGTTGTATGATTGGCTTTTCTGTGGGATTGGACCGAACAGGCTGACCTTTGGACCATGCAGGCATAGATGAGCCTTGGTCCCCCATGATCCTGTCACCAGTTCAACGGTATATAATTGATAATCAATGTTAATGTTATGGCTGATTGGTGTATGTTTATACCATTTAAGAGGTGGACATATTCATATTGTTTCTTCAGTTTCTTCATGTTTTCAAATATTTTATTAATTTTGTTAAATATGAGGATATTTCTCCTTCATTACTTTAATACCTGCTTATTTATAGCACAGCAATAGCTATAGGATTCCATTTTTAACAAGAGTTGTATTTATATATAAGGATATATTTTGTGCACTGTATTATATATAGGCTTGAAAATGATCATGCATTATTTTTAAACATTAACATCATATATTAAAAGATTACTAAAGCTTTTACTAGAGCTAAGTTATCATAATTTTATAAAACAGAGGTTACGATAAATTTAGAGCTGTCATGAAAGGCCACAGAGTGTTAAGCCACAGTGGGGTTGAGTTCTCCAGTCTGATTGCTCAGAAGGTGTTGGGTGAGTTTCTATCTCATTTAAATCACAGGTTTATATTAATGCTCTTATTCTAATGGTATCAGTTTTGTATTAACTATATTCTTAGCTGAATATGAGACCGCACCCCTATCATGTATTTTTATCCTCAAAGTCACAAAAGTGTCTGATTCCTTAAATAACGCTCCATAGACAGTTGTATTGAAAGGTTCCTCAACTAATGTTTGATGCTGTCATTTGTTCAAAATGTGGAAATAGATTCAAGAGGTTTAAACAACACCACTAATTATTAATATGAATGAGTTGCTTCCAGTTTTTACATCCAAAAATATATAATATTTTAATGAGAAGAAAAATTTCTTGGACATGTAAAATTCCACTTATAATTAGGTAAGTGTTTTGGAGCAGAATAATGCGTTTGGTATCCAAGCCTTCTTCAGTGTGACTGACAGATACACGGGCCACACCTTCTTCACTGGGACTGACAGATACAGAAGCCACACCTACGTCAGTGGGACTGACAAACACACAGGCCATACCTACTTCAGTAAGAGAGGGGCAGGTCAGAGGTTAAGGCATTGGAACAACCAACTCAGCCAACACATTGCCACTGTTGGGCCCTTGAGCAAGGCCCTTAATCCTCAACTACTCCGATGTATAATGAGATAAAAATGGAAGTTGCTCTGGATAAGGGTGTCTGCCAAATGCTGTAAATGTATATGAGAGACACACAGGCCTTTTTCACTGGGACTGACAGACACACAGGCCATGCTTTCATCACTGGGACTGAGAGACAATCAGGTTGTTTTCTCCACTGAGACTGAGAGACACACAGGCCACACCTCCTTCACTGGGACTGACAGATACGGATGCCATGCCTTCCTTACTGAAAAAGGGAATAAAAAATTAAAAAATTGCTAAATAAAAGTAATAGTGTGAAAAAAAACTGTGAGAGTTCAGACTTTATTTAGACTAAATTTAGACGTTATTGTCACACACACATCCACATCCATTCAGTCCAGACTTCTCTTTATCAGTTATCCCCATTCACATGCTGTTTTGAAGCAAGGCAGATGTATGACGGGTGCATGATTCATTTATTTTTCACATCACTAGTGTCCAGAGTTGTTGTCGCTTGTAGAGTCTTGTCGCTCTAGAGTGTGCGATGCAGTGTCTCACTTCCATTCACTTTAATTTTCATTCTGCTTTTATTTGATACCTTTTCCTTTCTGACTCAGGATGCTTTTATCTCCTGCGTCACCAGGGGAGTGCAGAGAAGCAGGAAACCTGCATTATAGTCCTCACTTGGTGGCTTGTCTGACCTGTAGTTCAGAACCCATTAACAATCAGATCAAGTCAGAACTCATTCCTACTGTTCTATAGCAAACAGCTGCACAGCCAGGAATAATGTTTCCCTTGGCATCAACACTTTAACACCAGCTACCCAAAATATGACTCATCCATGAGACTGGCTGGATTATAGCTTTCAATTCTGCATGTGTGAATCCTGGTCTAGATTTAGTATATTGTTTATGTTGCCTGTTGCCTAGTTTCTGCATCTGATATCTTGCGTACACTTTTTATGGCTACAAGCTTAAGCTTCCATGTGCCAGTGTGAATTGGAGTAAAATTTCCTCTTTATCTCAAAGTAAGGAGCATTTGATTATGTATCTATGCATCCATCCATCCATCCATCCATCCATCCATCCATCCAGTTGTTTTCAATTTCTGACATTTAATCCTAGAAAACATTACCTGTCTTAGTTCAGTTATGATGACTACTTTAAGAATGTGAATTGTCTGTTATTTCTTTTATCACATTTCAGTAGGTCAGAGATTTACAAGGACTTAGTTAATATTTGGTAATATTGTCTTTAAATTGTTTAACCTGGGTCAAATGATTTGGGTAGCCTTCCACAAGCTTCTCACACTAAGTTGCTAGAATTTTAGCCCATTCCTCCAGGCAGAGCTGGTGTAACTGGGTCAGGTTTGTAGGCCTCCTTGCTTGCACACACTTTTTTAGTTCTGGCCACAGATGTTCTACAGGATTGAGGTCAGGGCTTTGGGGTGGCTACTCCAGTACAGTACCTTGACTTTATTGTCCTTGATCCATTTTGCCACAACTTTGGAAGTATACTTAGGGCCATTGGCCATTTGGAATAACCATTTGTGACCAAGACGTCCTGGCTGATGTCTTGAAATCAGGGACGTTTCTAGGATTTTCAGTTAAGGGGGGCTCAGCCCCCATAGATGTTTAGCACATATTTGGCTTGTTCAGAATCAGTACTCAAATGAGTCTTCCTGATCACACACGCTGTTTACCGTATAAACCTTTTTCTATGTACAGGTACAATCAGAAAAATGTAACCAGAAAACAGC